>JADBJO010018351.1:0-12674 GCA_016801955.1 Conus betulinus | reverse complement strand
TCGTGTGTGTGGTGTGTGTGTGTGTGTGTGGGTGTGTGTGTGTCAAAGTAATGAAATAAACATGTCATACATGCTTTTTCCTGCCAAAATATGAAGAAAACTACACACGCAAACGGGAAAATCAATATAAATATTGAGAGGAAACAGGATTTGCTATGCAACATATATGTCCACATATTCAAAGGAAAGGACATATACTATAAACACAACACACAAACGCACGCACGCTCCCACACGCGCGCGTGCGCGCGCGCGCACACACACACACACACACACACACACACACACACACACACACACACACACACACACACACACTCGTATGCACATGCACGCACACGCACTCGTGCACACACATAGATGTATACACACAGACGCACACACAAAACAGACAACACGTACAAGTACACACATAGATGTATGCACACAGACACACACACAAACAGGCACATACACACAAAACGCACACGCACATACACACGCATAAACACACTCACTCTCACTCTCTCTCTCTCTCTCACACACACAGACGCGCGCGCGCACACACACACACACACACACACACACACACACACACACACACACCACACACACACACACACACACACACACACACACACACACACACACACACACTCGCACGCGCTCGCAGGCGCACTCACCCAGGCACGCACGCACAAGCACACACACACATACACACATTCACGCACGCACACACACACACACATACACACGCGCGCGCGCGCGCGCGCGCGCGCGGGCGCGCGCGAGCGCACACAGGCGCGCATATGCAAACACGCGCGCGTGCGCACAGAGAGAGAGAGAGAGAGAGAGAGAGAGAGAGAGAGAGAGAGAGGCGCAAACTTATATTCACACGCATACACAGACAGCACGCACCATTTGGTCTCATTCCATGTTTCTACGGTGTTAAGCTATACAATAGCCTCAGTACTTTTCTTTCGGATGACATGAAGTCCCCACATCATTTTGCTGTGCAGTATCGTATTCGTTTGCTTCAAAGTTGTGTCATTGCGTCTTAGTTTTCAATGTAACCAAAGTGTTGATACGGAGGGTGTTTTTTTCTGTAAAGTGATTTTTGAAAAAAAAAAATCTCTCCAAAGTGATAAAGTAAAAACTGACTAAAAAAAAAAAGCAAAAGTAGGGATCAATTATTATCATTGCGGTGTGTGTGTGTGTGTGTGTGTGTGTGTGTGTGTGTGTGTGTGTGTGTGTGTGTGTGTCAACCTGCAATGTACAGGGCTTTGAGTCAACCACCTCTCTTCTCTCTCTCTCTCTCTCTCTCTCTCTCTCTCTCCTCTCTCTCTCTCTCTCTCTCTCTCTCGCTCACACACACACACACACACACACACACACACACACATACATAGAGCGCGTGTGTGTGCACGCGCTCTATGTATGTGTGTGTGTGTGTGTGTGTGTGTGTGTGTGTGTGTGTGTGTGTGTGTGTGAGAGAGAGAGAGAGAGAGAGAGAGAGAGAGAGAGAGAGAGAGAGAGAGAGAGAGAGAGAGAGAGAGAAGAGAGGTGGTTGACTCAAAGCCATGTACATTGCAGGTTTACCTGAACGCTCATTTCATCCTGGGCCTGTCTGAGAAACAGCAGAACCGCTTGAACACAGACCGCTGGAGGGCGCTGCAGGCCAACAAGGAAGCCATCATGAACTACTTCCCCGCCAGCTCTAACGGCGCTGAAGGCCAACAAGGAAGCCATCATGAACTACTTCCCCGCCAGCTCTAACGGCGCTGCAGGCCGACAAGGAAGCCATCATGAACTACTTTCCCGCCAGCTCTAACGGCGCTGAAAGCCATCATGAACTACTTTCCCGCCAGCTCTAACGGGCGCTGAAGGCCAACAAGGAAGCCATCATGAACTACTTTCCCGCCAGCTCTAACGGCGCTGAAGGCCAACAAGGAAGCCATCATGAACTACTTCCCCGCCAGCTCTAACGGCGCTGCAGGCCGACAAGGAAGCCATCATGAACTACTTTCCCGCCAGCTCTAACGGCGCTGAAGGCCGACAAGGAAGCCATCATGAAACTACTTCCCCGCCAGCTCTAACGCAGAGGTCAGATGAAAGGGTTTTTTTCAGTTATTTTCTTTTTCTTTCAATGCGTTTTTGTTTTAAAACACACAAACGTAATACCTCATGCATTACAGGAATATGCTCGGCAGAAATATCAATTTAATAATAAACAGCAATAGATTATTTCACTGTCGTGTTCTTTTTATGTTTGTTTCCGTTTTTGATTAACAAAAATACGTGCTTTTTTCTTTGATATATTTTCATGTCGTCTGATTTAAGACTCTACGACTTGGCCCAAACTATACGTAATGCATCAATGGAAAAAAGAGTTAGGGAAATTTGTCAAAAAACTCTTCGCTCACTCCTTCACGCCCTTCACAAGCTGATCTATCGATCATCGTCTCGCGGGCAGGCAGTGGATATGTTAATCAGTCAGGTCACTAGCCCGTCAAGCCACCGATCGACCTACTATTCTTCTAACAGACTTGCCTTTGAGTCAACCAACGAGGGCCTAGCAAGTCTTTTGAAGTGTACTGGCGTGACAGAGAATCACTGAAATCAGGTCATTGTATCGCATGCACAAAAAGAGCGCTTGCATGCACGCATGCACATGCATACAGAGAGAGAGAGAGAGAGAGAGAGAGAGAGAGAGAGAGAGAGAGAGGAGGGGGAGGCAGTCCCAGTCAAATATCCCGTGTGCAATAAAATACGTCATATTGTTACTTGTGGTCATCATAAAATATATACAGTGCACAGCACAGCACTTACAAACATGAAGCAACAATCAAGATTAGCCTATATCATTTCTGTTTCAAAACTAGGTAACTTTACGAAACGAATTAAGAAACAAACAATTACATGCAGTTCACTCATTTCAGATCCCGTTCCTGTGTGTGTGTGTGTGTGTGTGTGTGTGTGTGTGTGTGTGTGTGTGAATATGGGTGTGTATGTGTTTGTATGCGTGCATGCATACATGCGTGTGTGCGTACCAGCGAGCGTGCACACGTGCGTGGGTGTGTTTATGTGTGCGCACGCGTACATTGGTGAATGCATACCTTTGTGCATGCGCTTGTGTATGTATGCGTGCGTGCGTGCGTGCGTGCGTGCATGTGTGTGTGTGTGTGTTTGTAAAAAAAATCGTCATTGATTGTTCCAAAGGGTTAATGCTCAACACGAACAAGAAGACGACCAATGAAACAGAAATATTAATGAGTGGACTTTGTTATCATGTTATTCCTCAGAAGTTCAAAAATAAAACCAGTGAGAACAATTCGTCAAAGTTCTGCTTCAGAGATTCTGATGCGAAACCTGACAATATATCAAAAAAAAAGATAATAATGTTCGTGAACAAGTTTCGTTTTACGCTGAACAAAACAGAACTCAGTACTCGAGAGGCCCTGTCAAGGTTGAAGAGCACTTTTTTTGGTGAGTGGAAATAATGAAATTAAAATGAAGAGGCCCTTCAAGGGTACTGAACACTTTTTTGTTGAGTAGAAATCATGACATCATGAATGAGAAGCCCTGGCAAGGGTGAAGAACACTTTTTTTTTTTTTTTTTTTTTTTAGTGAGTAGAAATCATGACGTCAAAAATGAGAGGCTCTGTCAAGGGTGACAAAAAAAAAAAGGAAGACGGAGGCAGTAAAGTATTGTTCACGATGGGAGAACAGGTTGTGACAATGCTGACTCTTCAACTAAACATAGACTGCGCCAGCTCACAATCTTTCACATGGACAGCCACGGTCCGAGACGGAACCTGACACACCTTTTCGTCTGAATAAACCTGTCCTACTTCAGCTGAATAATCCTCCCATTTAAAGAGACAAGGTCAACACAGGAACCCGTAACATGGGCAGCTCCAGTTTAGAATCGTCCGCATGTGACAACTGAATGAACTTCACCTGCTATACTTATACCCCCTTCCACTTGAAATGGACTGCACCAACATGTGCAGAATCTGTCGTGCGTCTTCTGAAGAGCAAATTACACTTACTTCGCGAGCCGTTTTGCAGAAAAATGTACCCTGCCAACGTGGGAATAGTCTTAGTTTCAGATGGCAAAACCCCTAAAGAGCTCGATGCCTACCCACTCTCGGCTCGATAGAAATGATTTTATTTCATTGTTGCTTTTATTTCTGAAAAGAAGCCTGGATATGACATCTATATGAGCTCTGCCAAGAGTGCTCACTGCACCACACTAGGACTGGACTGTGTTGAGGCCAAGACTGACATGATTACTTTGGTTGTGGAGAAAGCTGACAACTGATACCTTAGAATGAACAAAGGAATATTCTCTGTGTGTGTGTGTGTGTGTGTGTGTGTGTGGACAGACAGACAGACGGCGGTCGGTCGGCCGGACGTAATAGTGACTTTTCATATATGAACAGAACAATGTTTTGCCTGTTTTGTCCGAGAAAGGTTTTCCTTTGTGAGACACAGATGTGTGCTACTCTAATGGCTATGGCATTGCTTTTATGTGAGACAGTAACTATTCTAATCATGCTATTTCATGTTGCCTCAAAAGTGATGCTGCTGTCTGTAGCTTTCAAAATTGAGACTGACATGCAAGGAGAGACATGTTTAAGAAAATATTCAGAATCTTGTCTGATGTATATCTTAAGAAACTGGAAGAGTTTTTTTTTTTTTTTTTTCGGATGTGCGTAAAGTTGTAGACTTCAATGGAGTGAAACGGCAGACAAAACTCGCAGAAGACGACGTCATGAAAAAAAAGGGTCGCAGAAAAGAGCGTAGATTAAACAAAAAATGTTGATAAAATGTGAAATTGTTAGCAATCCAAGATACAATTCTATTGTGATTTACAATGTGACAGGGATCTCTATGTGTGCCGATGTATAGCGACCTGTTCAACTCAAACACAGCGATACAGCTGTACTTCGGTCTGAGAGAGAGAGAAACGAAACGAATTTTTTTTTACCAGGATAATAGAGAGAGAGAGAGAGAGAGAGAGGGAGAGTCTATGTTGTTATGAGCTACGTTTTTCTTTTTTTCTGTTTTCTTTTTTTTGAATATCTAGTTTCTCACAGATATTTTTGACTGACTAGAAGACACAGAGGCATTATTTGAGAAAGGTGTTTAAAAAAAGGGGGGATCATGACCGGTGGGTAGCCTTGGCGGTAACTCACCCCCTCTCTTTCCAAAGTTTGCCTCATTTTCCGCCTTCAGTCACTCCGTTTTGAAACTGAAAGAGAGGGGGAGAAAAAAGCAAGGCAGCAATATACATTGTCGCAAAGTGTTTTCCTCATATTGTGTCTTTGTTCGTTAATGTTTTCTCATCTGAACATTGAACAGATTTAGAGTCAGTACCAGGAGTATTACGATACTTGCAACATAGTGTGATGTTTTGTACAAAATTCCAAATTATTTGAACTCATTTTGATTTTAGCGCCCGCGAAAATATGTCATCTTGTGCACTGTGTCCACTTGTACGCGCACGATGCAGTGAAAGCTAACCCCTTTTCTCTGGAAAATATCTTGGAATATTTCCTGTCTGAATCTTTTCCCGACACAATTGCTGTATGTTGTTTCAAATACTGGTATGGAGGATGTTTGTTTTGCCCACATGGGTGTCTCACACCACGACTGAAGCAACAAGTCAACAACCTTATCAACCGGGTCAGTTAAAAGAGTCAGAAACATTCAATACTCAGGGACTAAGCCCACCCCAGAACACCCATGTCTCTCTCCACTCGGCCAGACAACCTTGACCCACCCGCCGGTCAGACCTGATGCATGACCTCTGAACCCTCAACCCCACCTCTTCGGTCAGGTGGAGATCGTCTTCCGGGACGAGCTGTCCAAGTCCAACCAGGACCACTTCCCGGGGGTCTTCGGGCCGGAACTCGGATGGCATCAATAAACATCCGCGAGGACAGGGGGGGGGGGGCCGTGCAGCGGGGGGGGGGGGGGGGGGGGGGGGGGGGGGCAAGCCCAAGAGCCGCCACCTCTACACCAAGGAGGGCTTCCTGAAGGTTCTGCGTTCAAGGACACTGCCGCCCGCCGTGCAGCTACTGGACGACAGCGGGCGCTGCGTGGACAAGTTCTGCGTGGAGAGCAACAAGGGCGGCCCCTTCTGGCCCGTGGAGAGTGTGCCGCTCTTCCCCACGCCCAAGTTCAAGTGGTGGGGTACCGTGATCGGGAACCCCCGTACGCCCAGCTGCTACGTGAGTAGTTCTTGTGGGGTTAGGGGTTCGAGTCTATGGTGCTGGTGGTTCTGAGGGTGTGTTTGTAGGTGGTGGTGGTGGTGGTGGTGGTGGTGGTTGATGGCGATGTGGATGACGATGATAATACTACAGCTGCTGCTACAGGAGGTCCTGGCTAAGGTAGTCGTGGTTTGTTGATGTTGATGGCTTTGGTGAGGGTGTCGAGGGTGTTTCGTGCTGCTGGTGATAACAGTGGAGGTTATGGTGATAGATGGTGGTGATAACAGTGGAGGTTATGGTGATAACAGTGGTGGTGGGTGATAACAGTGGAGGTAGGTGATAGATGGGTGATAACAGTGGAGGTTATGGTGATAGATGGTGGGTGGTGATAACAGTGGAGGTTATGGTGATAGATGGTGATAACAGTGGAGGTTATGGTGATAGATGATATACAGTGGAGGTTATGGTGATAACAGTGGAGGTTATGGTGATAGATAACAGTGGAGATGGTGATGGTGATACAGTGGAGGTTATGGTGATAGATGGTGGTGATATATGGGAAGGAGGATGTGGATGATGATAGTGCTGTTGATGATGATGATGATGATGATGATGATGATATGATGATGATGGTGATGATGATGATGGTGATGAGGGTGATGATGATGATGATGAGATGATGATGATGATATGAGTGGTGATGATGATGATGATGATGATGATGATGATGATGATGATGATGATGATGATGGTATACTGTTGTCGAGGTGATGATGATCATGGTGTGATGATGATGATGATGATGATGATGAGAGGATGATGATGATGATGATGAGTGGTGATGATGATGATGATGGTGATTGTGATGATGATGTGGTGATGATGAGACGGTTGAAGTCGTGTGGAGGGGATGGGATGATAGATACTCGTGGCTATGGCGACGATGTGAAGATGATGATGATGGGGTTGTGTGTGTGATGATGATGGGGTAGAGCTGGCGATGATGGGATTGTGGTGTGTCGTACTGGTGATGATGGGGTTGTGGTGTGTTGTGCTGGTGATGATGGGGTTGTTGTGTTTGTGCTGGTGATGATGGGTGTGGTGTGTGTGGTGCTGGTGATGATGGGGTTGTGGTGTGTGTGCTGGTGATGATGGGATTGTGGTGTGTGTGTGGTGTGATGGGGTTGTGGTGTGTGTGGTGTGATGGGGTTGTGGTGTTTGTGTGGGGTGGGGTGTGGTGTTTGTGCTGTGTGATGATGGGTTGTGGTGTTTGTGCTGGTGATGATGGGGTTGGTGTGTGTGTGCTGGTGATGATGGGGGGTTGTGGTGTTTGTGCTGGTGATGATGGGGTTGTGGTGTGGTTGTGCTGGTGATGATGGGGTTGTGGTGTGTGTGGTGATGATGGTGATGGGGTTGTGGTGTTTGTGTGGTGATGATGGGGTTGTGGTGTTTGTGTGCTGTGATGATGGGGTTGTGTGTTGTGTGCTGGTGATGATGGGGTTGTGGTGTGTTTGTGCTGGTGATGATGGGGATGTGGTGTGTGTTTGTGCTGGTGATGATGGGGTTTTGGTGGTGCTGGTGATGATGGGGTTGTGGTGTTTGTGCTGGGTGATGATGGGGTTGTGGTGTGTGTGCTGGTGATGATGGGGGGTGGTGTGTGTGCTGATGATGGGTTTTGTGGTGTGTGTGCTGGTGATGATGGTGGTTGTGTTGTGTGGTGTGGTGGGGTTGTGTGGTGTTGTGCTGGTGATGATGGGTTGTGGTGGTGATGCTGGTGTTGTGTGTGTGTGTGCTGGTGATGATGGTTTGTGGTGTGTGATGATGGGGTTTGTGGTGTGTGTGCTGGTGATGATGGGGTTGTGGTGTGTGCTGGTGATGATGGGTGTGTGGTGTGGTGATGCTGGTGATGATGGGGTGTGGTGTGTGGTGATGGGGGTGTGGTGTGTGTGCTGGGTGATGATGGGGGTGTGTGTGGTGGTGATGATGGGTTGTGGTGTGTGCTGGTGATGATGGGGTTGTGGTGTGTTTGTGCTGGTGATGATGGGGTTGTGGTGTTTGTGTGCTGGTGATGATGGGTTGTGGTGTTGTGTGCTGGTGATGATGGGGTTGTGTGTGTGTGCTGGTGATGATGGGGTGGGTTGTGGTGTGTGATGTGCTGGTGATGATGGGTTTGTGGTGTTTGTGCTGGTGATGATGGGGTTGTGGTGTTTGTGCTGGTGATGATGGGGTTGTGGTGTTTGTGCTGGTGATGATGGGGTTGTGGTGTTTGTGCTGGTGATGATGGGGTTGTGGTGTTTGTGCCTGGTGATGATGGGTTTGTGGTGTTTGTGCTGATGATCGGTGTGTAGAATTTGTATTGTCCAAGGTGTCATCATAACAGTTTCGTCTACACGTTTCCCCTTTCCCCCATGCCCCCCCTCCCTCCTACCCCCTTCCCCCCTTCACATTTTATGTAAATGTTATATCTCTAACCTTTGTTTGTTGGGGTTTTTTTTTTTTCGTCCGGTACTGGTCATTTTCATTTTTCTTTTTCTAGTTTCTTGCTAATGATAATCATGTTCATGATGTCGTAGTTTTTTTTTTCTTCTTTCGGCCGACTATTCCCCCCATTTCTCCTCCTCCACCTCCATCCTTTCATCTTTCCTCCTCGAGTTTTCTATTTTTCTTCTGATTGTTCACCTCTTTTTTCCGTTATCATCTGTTGTGAGTTTTCTCTCTCTCGTGCCCCTGACTGCCTAGTTTGTGTTGCGCGAGAACAATTGTGATGTCAGGCAGCCAACATACAACACACATGATGTGGTGATAATGTCTTCGTTCATGTGATAGCAACAGCAATTGTGATGTCAGGCAGCAGCAAACATACAACACACATGATGTGGTGATAATGTCTTCGTTCATGTGATAGCAACAGCAATTGGAAATGTCAGGCAGCTGTAATACAACACACCTGATGTGGTGATAATGTCTTCATTCATGTGTAGCAACAGCAATTGTGATTACAGGCAGCAAACATACAAGCACACATGATGTGGTGATAATGTCTTCGTTCATGTGATAGCAACAGCATGCACCTGTACCTCATGCTTGTTCTGATGTCACATGTGCATGTCCATGTTCACACGTGCGTGTGTGTGTGTGTGTGTGTGTGTGTGTGTGTGTGTGTGTGTTCACACTGTGTGTGTGTGTGTGTGTGTGTGTGTGTGTGTGTGTGTGTGTGTGTGTGTGTGTGTGTGTGTGCGTGCGTGCGCGTGCGTGTGTGTTGTGTGTGTGTGTGTGTGTGTGTGTGTGTGTGTGTGTGTGTGTGTGTGTGTGTGTGTGTGTGTGTGTGTGTGTGTGTGTGTGTGTGTGTATGTATATGTGTTTGCGAGTCCGTGCACTCGCATCTGTCTGTGTGTGTGCATTTGTGCATGCGTGTGTGTGTGTGTGTGTGCGTATGTGTATGTTCGTGTGTGTGTGTGTGTGTGTGTGTGTGTGTGTGTGTGTGTGTGTGTGTGTGTGTGTGTGTGTGTGTGTGTGTGTGTGTGTGTGTGTGTGTGTGTGTGTGTGTGTGTGTGTGTGTGTGTGTGCTGGGATGTGTATATGTGTACGTGTGTTCACATGCGTTGTGTGTTTGTGTATGCGTGTGTGTATCTACATCAGTAGATTACAGGGGAGGTAAGGAATAACACTGCTAGAGTGTCAGTTGCACAAAGCGGGTTTCTGTCCCTTTGCATAAACACTCGCGCGCACACACACACGAGCGCCGCGCGTGCACACACACAAGCGCCTGCAAACACACATATATGCATACATGAAAGTAGGCGTGCGCACTCACGAGCACACACAACATTCCCTAGCTCTCACACGCTCGCGCACTCTGTGTTCACCGTCATTCTATACTGACCACCTTAGATCACCGTCATTCTATACTGACCACCTTAGATCACCGTCATTCTATACTGACCACCTTAGATCACCGTCATTCTATACTGACCACCTTAGATCACCGTCATTCTATACTGACCACCTTAGATCACCGTCATTCTATACTGACCACCTTAGATCACCGTCATCTATACTGACCACCTTAGATCACCGTCATTCTATACTGACCACCTTAGATCCATTCTTCGCTGTCCCACGTTCTCTATCTCTCGTCGTCTCTCTCTCTCGTCTCTCTCTCTCTCTCTCTCTCTCTCTCTCTCTCTCTCTCTCTCTCTCTCTCTCTCTCTCTCTCTCTCTCTCTCAGCAGACTCCATGAAAACCTTGTTCAGAGATGTTCCACCTGATGTGATCTTTGAATTTCTTAGAGAGATTAACATTTTTCAAATGATCTAAGATTTTACGAAGGAGAGATCTTTACAAAATTTCCTGTGTTTTCTTGGAAGATATGTTTTAAAGAGTTGTGTAAATGAGGTTTTTTTTTTTGACTTGAGAGTTATTTTTAACGTGGTAACAGCCCTGATATGGCCCTTTGCGATCGGCGGGGCTATAAGCAGCATTCCATTACAATTATTATAGACAGAGGTTTTTTTTGTTTGTTTTACACTTACAGACGTAATTGTTTAAACCTTCAATGTTAGGATTCAGATAGAATTGAAATATAGGTGATGTAAAGAAAAGCATGCTGCTTTGATAGAAACTTGATTTGATGACTTAAAAAGAAATGGCTATCCTATAGTGAACAATACACAGTGTAAATAACATTGTGCATTCATTCAAATGGTACACTGTAACCGATTTCTCCTTCTTTGACATGATGGCATGTCACACTAATTACTTCAATTGCACATATCTTCCACTGAAACATCTCAATACATCTGGGTTTATGAAAATACGTCCAGTTCAGAAAAAAAAAAAAAAAAACACAACGATTACACAAGCTACTGAAAAGATTCATCAACAACAATTAGCGACTTGTACTGTCTTTTCTTTTTGTGTACACTAATCAACAAACATTAGCGCGACTTGTACTGTCTTTTCATTTTGTGTACATTAATCAACAACAATTAGCGACTTGCACTGTCTTGTCTTTTTCTGTACATTAATCAACAACAATTAGCGGGGACCGGAATAGCTCAGTTGGTAGAGCGCCGGACTCGTGATCCTGGGGTTTGCGAGTTCAAATTTCGGTACAGGGGGATTTTCCCCTCGGAGTTAACATTGGTTCTGACTCCATTCCCCAATACAGTCCTTCGAATGAGACTACAAACCGAAGTTCCGTGAGTGAACGCACACACATCTTGCACAAATGTAAAATCCCATCACCAACCAACTTTCGGAAGAGAAGGCCAATTTGGCCGTTGGTATGGATGACACGTTACACATAACATGCACCTTCCCCGAAGATGGAGTATGGCTGCCTTAATGGCGGGATGAAAGACGGTCATACACACAAAACTCCACTGCCTGTCCATACAGGCAGTGTCCACAGGAGTATCAGCCTGCGTACGCAGAAAGAAAGAAAGAAGAAGACAATTAGCGACTTGTGCTGTCTTTTCTTGTTGTGTACATTAATCAACAACAATTAGCGACTTGTTCAGTCTTTTTCTTTTTGTGTATATTAATCAACAACAATTAGCGACTTGACTTGTGCTGTCTTTTTCTTGTTGTGTACACATTAATCAACAACAATTAGCGACTTGTTCAGTCTTTTTTTCTTTTTGTGTATATTAATCAACAACAATTAGCGACTTGCACTGTTTTTTTTCTTTTTGTGTATTTTTCCCCCTTCTCCTCCCCCACGTTGTTTAGATCGTTTTCTCAGCGCATGGTTAATGTTTCCGATTCATAAAAATTAAACACTCTTGCAATGTCATAATGTTCGAAAATGATTGATACCTTTGCTAATTAGTTCAGCTCGTCACATATTGTATATCTGAGAACATTTTATATGATTTTGACGCCTCTTCCTGAACGCTGTATGTACATTCACTTTAATGTGTATGGTATTGATAATGTGAAATGTGTTTAAGGTGAAAACACAACCTTCTTTGCAAGGAACAAAATTGTTCTTGTAAATTTGTAAATAGAAACCAGAGCGTTTGACTAGCGGTAAGGGCCCAGACTCTAAGTGAACACTGTGTATTGTAAGTATCAGATATTACACGACTTCAAGTGAACACTGTGTATTGTATAGTATCAGATATTACAGGAAGAAGAAAAAAAAAGAAAAAGAAAAGGGGGGGGGGGGGGGGGGGGGGGGGGGGGGCTGCTAAACTAACCATATTTTGGCCTTGCCATTGGTCACAATTCAAAAACGGAATGGGGAGGGGATGGTGGGACATAAAAGCAATGAGCAAATCAGCTGAGAGAGAGAGAGAGAGGTAGAGGAGAGAGAGAGAGAGAGAGAGAGAGAGAGAGAGAGAGAGAGAGAGAGAGAGAGAGAGAACGAACGAACGAACGAATCTTTTTTAATGAGGGATAAAGAATAAGCACAATACAGGCTTTTTTACATCTTGCCGTCGATGAAGCAGAAAAAATAATGATGACAATATG
>JADBJO010018350.1:0-35543 GCA_016801955.1 Conus betulinus | reverse complement strand
AGAATGTAAGGATTAAAAAACAGAAAGAAAATCATATGAATACGAATAATACCATGATAATGAATATTAACATAATAAACATACGCACAGTACTGATAAAATGATACGATAATGAAGAGATATGACAAGAAGGAGGGGCTAAGACAATGGGAAAGACTGTGAGGCAGAGTCAAAGAACAGACCAATGTTTTAATAGTTAAAACTAAGTATAGTAATGTTGCCTAATAGCACAGCGACCGCAAAGGGGCCATATCAGGCGCGTCCCTTGTTGAAGTCTAACTCACAAGTCATTCATAGCACAATCCTAAATATGCAAGCTAGTAATGATACGGCAAGAGATGACATAAGATTAAAAGATATATGTAATGGAATAAGTGTAAATCATCAAGGCTAACAATACCGATAATAAGTGTAGATCATAATCATAATTACTAACATACTGATAATGATAATCATGTAATAATAAATGATGCTAAGTACCCAGAAGAACCGGAAGTGGGAGAAGAGGACTAGTACAAAACTATGGTATAGTAGCAACGCACAAAAAGACAGGAAAACAGGTTAGCCCTAGGGAATAAAACCCAAGCAATAAATAATGACAACAGTCATACTCTATAATAGTAAGGAGGGTGAGAATGATGATAAGAAAGGACAGAGGCGGGGTTGAAGAAACAAGGTGAAAAGAAGGCGGAGGATATAGAGAATGGGAATTGACTGTGAGGCAGAATCGAAGAAACGGACCAATGGTTTTAATAGTATACCGTTATCATAAAAATACTAGCAACAATAGTAATGATAAAGAAACAGAAAAGTAACAGTTATAAATCATATCAGAGGACTATTAAGCATACAATTTAGAAAAATATGAATGGCATAAAGTCATAATATAGTGTGAGGTGTTAATAATACTAATGGCAATGATAACGGAGAACTCAACGTTATAATTGTAATGTTACTCGTACCACAATGCACTACGAATGGCAGAATTGACTGTGGTTGTCTTTTGTTCTCGATGAGGAAAGAAGGTCGCAACGTGTCACATCTATCTTGTAAGGTATGGTTTCTTTCTGTGTTGGTGTGCACAGCAAATAATGACCTTGTTCACCAAAGACAGGTCACAGATGACCAGGTCTGCCAGCCAAGAGACCGGTCACTACCACCAGGTCCTCAGCCAGACAAAAGGGCACCTATATCAGGTCAGCCAAAGGACAGGGCACCATACCAGGTCAGCAATGGGACAGACTATCTTACTACCCAGGTCAAGCCACAGACAGAAATCCCTACAGCATCGTCCAGCCACAGAGACCAGACACTCTGATGGGTTGTAGTGACTGCCCTGTTACCTGTTATGTCACTCAGTCGCTCTCAGGACCTCTACCTGTGACCGTAACTGTTGCTCTCCAGAACCTCTACCTGTGACCGGTTAACTATGTCACTCTAGACCGGCTACCTGTAACTGTCGCTTTTCTGATACATGCTACCTGTGACTATAACTCTGGCGCTCTCAGACCGCTTACCTGCGACTTAATCTTCACTCCAGGACTCTGCAGACTGATACTGTAACTCTGTCGCTATTAGGACCTGTACGGTGCTCTGTCATTATGGCGCTTCAGGACCTACTAACTGTCATGTCATTCTGCGCTCTCAGGCCTGCTAACGGTGACTCTGTTCTCTGTTGCTCTCAAGACCTGTAACGTCATGCCCCTTCTGTTGATCTCAGGACCTGAAAACCCTGTAATGGCTTCTGGCGTTATTCAGGACCCTGCTACCTGTCAGGCCACTCTGTTGCTCTCAGGGAGCCGGTTAGATGTCATTTCATCTGTTGCTTCAGGATCTACTGTGCCTGTCCCCTCTGTCACTCTACAGGACTGCTACTGCGACTGCACTATCAGGACCTCGTACCTGTGGACATGTCGCTCTCGGGACCCCTGCACTGGACCTGTCACTCTAGACCTGCGACTGGACGTGTCACTCTCAGGACCTGCTACCTGTCACTCTAAGACTGCTACCTGTGACCGTCAATTTGTTGCTCTCAGGATTGCTGTGAAAGTCATCTTCACTGACAGGACAGTGTCCGCATTGTCTGTCGACACTTCTGCTTATCTCCTCCACTGGTGTTGTTTTCCCAGGTTGCACTGCCGTCATCACACAATCAGCCATCACTGTGGACTCTCTGAAAAGGGATGCTGGTGCATGCTCCCACAATGCACCATCAGTCACTGGACTCCATCGTCACTCTGGGCATGATGGCACAACTGATGCAAGATAATGACATTCGACGGGATGGCGTTTTGCTCAGAGCTAGTTCCGTTAGTAGAGACATCGGGGGAGCGGACACTGTTTCAGTGGAGCTGATGTGGGATTGGTTAACGCCCCAGCAGCGCCCAGAGCAACGGAAGAGTCCACGCTCCTAGGTCTGCAGACAGCCACATGTAATGGGTGAAAGATCTCATTTCAGTCACACCTTTCCTTTTTCTCTACAATCATCTTAACCCCAATGCCAGGCCCAATTAGCGGAGCGAAACAAGCTGTATCCTTACCGTGGCAACATGACTGTGGCTCTATGATGGTGTCCTATGGACCGACCTCACGGTGGTATGGTGGTGATTATGGCAGGAACTCACTACGGCTTATGGTGCGACTATGAGGAATCTCACTACGTTTGGCGACCTATGAGATCTCCTGGGCTATGGTGGTGACTATGGACGCGATCTCACTGTGGTATGCAATGTGACTATGAGGAAACTGGACTATGGACATGTGCAACTATGGCAGGATTCTCTGGCTATGGTGTTCACTATGGAGCGAGACCTCACTATGTCTATAGGTGGTGACTATGGACATGACCTCACTGTGGCTATGGTGGTGACTATGATGAAGATCTCACTGTGTCCTATGGTGGTGACTATGAGGAATCTCACTGTGGCTATGGTGGTGACTATGGCTTTTGAGAAGAACTCACTGGGTGCTATGGTAGTGACTATGGACAGACCTCACTGTGTGCTGGGTGGTGTGACAATGACAGAGCGCACTGTTGGCTATGGTGGTGACTATGATTACCTCACTGTGGCTGTGGCGACTATGAGTATTCCCGTGTTCTGTTTGTGGTGACTATGAGGTCCTCACTATGTGGCTCATGGTTGTGACCTATGGGACCTCACTGTGGCTATGGTGGTGACTATTGAACAGACGCTCACTGTGTGGCTATGGTGGTGACTATGGACAGACGCTTACTGTGGCTAATGGTGGTGGCTATGAGGACCCTCCAACTGTTGCGTAGAGTGGTGACTATGGACCAGACTCTCACTGGTTGCTAAGGCGTAACTATGAATGGTAACCTGGCAGTGGCTATGGTGTGGTGGCTATGTGGACATACCTCAACTGTGGCTATGGTGGTGACTATGGACTACCCCACTGTGGCTATGGTGGTTGCTATGGTGGGCATACCTCCTGGTGGCTATGAGGTGGTGACGATGAGGACCTCACGACTGTTGGTATGGTGGTGACTATGAGGACCTCACTGTTCCTGATGGTGGTGACTGAGTGAGGAGACTCACTCGTAGCTATGTGGTGATTTTGAGGAAGGACCCTACTTGGTGCTTATGGTGGTGGACTATAGATTACGCTCACTGTGGCTATGGGTGGTGGCTATGGGCAGTGTCGCAAACTGTGGTATGCATGGGTGGACGTATGGATAGACCTGTACTGTGGCTATGGTGGTGACTATGATTGACCGTTGCACTGTGGCTATGGTGGTGACTAGGACAGACCTCACTGTGTGGCTGTATGGTGGTGACTATGTCCAGACCTTTACTGTGGGTATGAGTGGTGGTGACGTATTGGGGGACCTTAACTGGGGACCACTGTTGCTAATGTGGTGGAACTATGGGCATGAACCTCACTGTTGCTAAGGTGGGGGACTCTGGACTGACCTCGCTGTGGCTATGGTGGTGACTATGGACAGACCCACTGTGGCTGTGTGGTGACTGGGACACGACCCCATGTGGCTAGGTGATGGAACCTAGGGACAGACGTCCAGGTTGCTAAGGTGGTTGACTATTGAGAAGCCTCACTGTGTCTATGGTGGTGACTATGAGGATGTACTGTGGTTATGGTGACGACTATGGACCAGACCTCACTGGTGGCTATGGTGCGACTATGAGGACTCACTGTGGCTAAGGGGTGTAACTATGAGAGACTGGTCACTGTGGCTATGGTGGTGCCCTATGATGAGACTGGGACTTGTGGCTATGGTGACGACTATGGAGGACCCTGCACTGTGGCTTATGGTGGTGACTAGATGAGGACAGCCTGAGATGGCTTGCTGGTGGTGACTATGGGCACAGACTTACTGTGGCTATGGTGGTGAACTACGATGGACGCAGGGACTTACACTGTGGCTATGGTGGTGACTATGAGGACCTCGGCACTGGTGCTATGGTGGTGACTAGGACATACCTCTCTGTTGCTAAGGTGTCTTACTATGGACCAGACCTTTACTGTGGCTATGGTGTGACTAACAGACAGACTCTCACTGTGGCTAGGTGGGTGAACATGTTGACATTGGATCACTCAACTGCTTGGACCCACGTGGGTGGGTGATTATGAGGACCTCTCTGTTCCTACAAGTGTGGTGAGCTATTGAGCCACCTTACTGTAGCTAGGGTGGTGATTGAGGTAGGACACCATCACGAAAAGCCTCTGTGACTGTACTAGGGGTGCCCAATCAATGGTGGACGCAGTGGGTGTTGCTTTGCCCATCATGGAACTAACAGTAGGTGCCGACTATGAATAGACTTAGATGTGCTCTCGGTGGCACGGACCTAAAGGACCTCTATGGCTATGGTGGTGACTGTTAGCTCCCATCACATCCCCTCCTGTGGTGATATGGACACACCTCCCTTTCCATGGTACCGGGTTGACCACCAGGCCGACGGGCCCTCCATGTGCCTGGTGAATGGACCCCCAGGACGCACTGGGCCCTCTGCCCCGCCCGTGGGCCATTGACCACTGGTCAGGCCCTGTAGACCAGTGGGGCTTGACCACCGCTGGGAGCCACGCCTCCATACACTGAACCCGGACAGCCCCCCCCCGGTGGACCGGGCGCCGCTAGACAGGACCTGCCCACTGCCCGCATCATGGGACTACGGGCCCGTGGGGTCACGGTGCCTGGGGGGAGGTGACTTTCCATGGGACCGCACCTCCATTCCTCCAGTGGGCACTGACTGGGAGGCAGACTTTACTCCAGACTCCGTGGTGATCCTCCAGGCCTCACTGGGCTCATGCTCCATTGGGCAGGACTCACCCGGCCTGTGGGGGGGCTCATTGCCCTCCATTGGGGCTACTGTGGTGAACTATGGATAGACTTACTGGCCCGGTCCCTCTATGGTGGTGAACTACGATGGACCTCATCTGTGCCTACGGTGGGCACTGACCTATGAGGACCTCCAGTGGAGCTATGGTGGTGACTATGGACAGACCTCGTCTGTTGGGCTATGGTGTATGACTATGGACAGGACTTTACTGTGGCCTATGGTGGGTGGCTGGTGGAGGGACCCATTGTGCCTTGACCACACAGGCTAGGGACAGACCTCCTCTGTTGCCAGGTGGTACTAAGGGACCAGACCTTACTTGGCTTGGTGGTGGTGACTATGGGACATACACCACTTAGGCTCCATGGTGCCTATGGACAGACCCCACTGGTGGTAAGGTGGCAGGACTATGGACAGACGTCACTGTGCTAAGGTGGGATAACTATGAGAGCTTCAGTGTGGCTATGGTGACCACTAGAGATGTACTGTGGTCACGGGTGACGAATATGGAACAGACCTCACCCCCCCCCCCTGGCCATGGTGCGACTATCGAGGACCCTCACTGGGCAGATGGAACGGTGACTATGGACCGACCTCACCTCCATTGGTGGTGACGATGCACAAGACCTACTGTGGGCATGGTGGGACTATGAGGACCAATTTCACTGTGGCGATGGTGGTGACTCGCGGGACAGTGAGATCATTTTCCCTGCACAACCTTTACTGTGGCTACTGGCGGGACTTTCCTTCCTCCATCCTCATGGTGGGGGTACGATTAAACAGACCTCGCTGTTGCTAAGGTGGGTGATTGGACATTACCTCTCTGTTGCTAAGGTGTGACTGAATGACCACAGACCTACTGTAGCTATGGTGTGTGACTACCGACAGAACTTCACTGTGGCTAGGGTGCCGACCAGGTGGACAGTGAGACTTTAGCTTCCTTGGACCCCCCAGTCCAGTTCCCCTGCGCCAGAAAAAAAAGACGTGTTCGTTGTTACCTAAAGCCTGTTAGTCCATGTAAGGTAGGGTCCCAGACCTCCCTCACTTATCCCCCCCCCCACCCCCCCCCATTCAGACTCCCCCCTGCCCCCTATGGAACTACGGCCAGTGGACACGGACCACACCAGGCAGACTTTCTCCCTCCATCCCTCCAGTGGGCACTGACACCAGAGCAGCTTTAGTTTCCTCCATCCCCAGTGGGCATTGACACCAGCAGGGGTTCAATCTGTGGGCACTGACCACCAGGCAGACCTTCCTCCATCCTGCAGTGGGGGAATTGACCACCTTTTCCCTCAGACTTTCCCTCCATCCTCCAGTGGGCATTGACCACTGGGGTCAGGACTTTTCCTACCAGTGGGGATTGACCACCAGGGCAAGGACTTTCCCTCCCATACCTCCAGACAAACAGTGGGGACATGGACCACCAGGAGATTTCCCGTCCCCTCCACTGATCCACCACGCAGACTTTAAACTCCATGCCCCCCCGTGCAGGCATTGACCCCGAGGCAGACTTTACTTCATGGCCCCCACGGGGGCCACTCCCACCAGTCAGATTTTAACTCCATCCTCCAGGTGCTCCCTGACACCCGGCAGACTTTAATCCAAGTGCCTCCATGGGCAATGACCACCAGGCAGACTTGAACTCCATGCATCCAGGGGGCACTGACCCCCAGGCAGACCTTTCCTCATCACTCCAGTGGGCAACTGACCACCAGGCGTGCCTTCCCTCGGCATCCCCCAGTGGGCATTGCCACCAGCAGGCAGACCTCCCCCCCCCTCCAGTGGCACTGGACAACCAGGCAGTCCCCTCCCTCCATCCCTCCGGAACACTCCTACCCCCAGCCCGTCCGCCTCCCTCCATCCCCACCCCCCATCATCTGACCACCAGGACAGAATTACCTCAATCCCCCCCAGGGGGCAATTGACCACCAGGCAGACTTCCCTCCATCCCCCCAGTGAGCATTTGACTCACCAGGCAGGACTTTCCCTCATCCCCAGTTTCCCCTGGACCCAGCGACCGGGGGGGCTTTAAATCTCCATCCCTCCCCCTCTGGACATCTGACACCCCTCCCCCTCTATCCCTCCCTCCATCCTCCGGGGGCCCTGACCACCAGGCCCCTCTTTCCCAATCCCCTCCCAGTGGACATTGACCACCAGGCAGACTTTCCCTCCATCCCCCAGTGGGCCTTGAACCTCCAGACCCCGGTTCCTCCATCCCCCAGGGGCATCTGCCGGCGCCACCAGGCAGACTTTCCTCCATCCCCGGTTGGGCAGTGGCCCCCAGGCAGACTTTCCTCCATACCCCCGTGGAACATGACCACTCAGGCACTAGACTGTCCCTCATCCCTCCAGTGGCAGCGCTGACCACCAGACAAAGTTTCCCTCCATCACCAGTGGGCACTGACCACCAGGCAGACTTTCCCTCCATCCCCCATGTGGGCATGTGACACCATCGGAGACTTTTCCTCCCCCGATCAGTGCGCATTGACCACCAGACAGACGTTCCCTCCCATTACCCCAGTGGGCATCTGCCCACCAGGACAGACTTTCCCTCCATACCCGTGGGCACTGACCCACCAGGCAGACTTCCCCTCCATCCCTCCCCGGGGCATTTGACCACCAGGCCCCCCCTCTATCCCACCCCCCCCCCCCCAAGTGGGCACTGACCACCAGGCAGACTTTCCCTCCATCCCTCCAGTGGGCATTGACCACCAGGCAGACTTTCCCTACATTCCCCAAACAGTGGGCATTGACCACCAGACAGACTTTCCCCCATCCCCCCTTACAGTGGGGAGCATTGACTACCAGGCAGACTTTCCCTCCATCCCCCCAGTGGGGCACTGACCACCAGGCAGAGCCTTTCCTCCATCCCCCGGTGGAACATTGACCAACCAGGCCCAGACTTTCCCTCCATCCCCTACCAAGTGGGGCACTGGAACCACCAGGCAGACTTTCCTTCCACATCCCCCCAGTAGGCATTGACAAACCCAGGTAGATATTCCCGCCATCCCTCCGAGTGGGGCATTGACCCACCACGAACAAAAAACTTTCCCTCCTCCACCCTCCAGTGGGCATTGACCACCAGGCAGACTTTTCCCTCCATCTCCTCAAGGATGGACACTTTACATGTGTAAACACCCCACTCTTCAGTAATACCACACAACCTCCACACGAGAAGGAGGGACAACGTCCCGTGTGTTACTACTCCACTCTTCAGTCATACCACAACCTCCAAGGATGGACAACATCCGTGTGTTAACACTCAATCTTCAGTCATTCCACAGCCTCCAAGGGTGGGACAATGTTCGTGTGTCAACACTCCATTCTTCAAGTCATATTACACAGCCCTCCATGGATGGGACAGCTTCCGGGTGTGTCAACAACCCCATCTTCAGTAAATACCAGGCGCCGGTCCATGGACGGACAACGTCCGTGTGTTAACTCTCCACCTTCAGTCTACCACAGCCTCCAAGGAGGACAACGTAACCGTGTGTAACACATCCACTCTTCAGGTGGGCTTCGGAGGTCATGGGGGGGACAACAACATCCAAGGATGGACAACGTCAGTGTGTCAACTAACTCCATTCTTCGGGTCATACCGGACACCCTCCAAGGATGGACAGACGTCCGGTGTGTAACACTCCACTCTCAGTCATTACCACAGGCCTCCATGTCTCCAAGGATGGACAGCTTCCGTGTGTTAACACTTCACTCTTCAGTCATTACCACAGCCTCCATGGATGACAGCTTCCTGGTGTGTCAACACCCCATCTTCAGTAATACCAATCCTCCAAGGACGGACAACGTCGTGTGTTAACTCTCCACTTGCACGCAGTCATACCACAGGGGGCCTCCAAGGATGGACAACGTCCGTGTGTTAACACTCCACTCTTCAGTCATACCACAACGGAGCTCCAAGGAGTGACAACGTCGGTGGTGTGTAACACTCCATTCTTCAGTCATACCACAACCTCCAGGGATGGACAACGTCCGTGGTGTGGGGGTAACAACTCCACTCTTCATAGGTCATCTTACCACAAAAAGCCTCCATGCTCTACCAAGGATGGATGGACAGCTTTCCGTGTGTTAACACTCACTCTTCAGTCATACCACAGCCTCCCATGGGATGGAACAGCTTTACGTGTTTGTCAACACCCCCACTCTTCAGTCATACCACAGCCTCCATGGATGGACAAACACTCCACTCTTCAGTCAAACCACAGACGTGAACTTTGCCAACACTTCCTTCACATCACAAACACACAATATGCCAACTATTCACACCATGACATCCACGTCCCCCCACTCAACACTTTATTCACAACACAAGCATCAACTATGCCCACTCACTCAATGTATCATTTACACCATAGATATCCAGGATGCCAACACTCAATATGTCATTCACACCATGGATATCCTTGTGCCAAACCACTAACATGTAATGTCACACCATTGATATCCATGTGCCAACATCAACAGTCATTCACACCATGGATATCCATGTGCCAACACACTCAACATGTAATTCACACCATGGATATCCTTGTGCCAACACTCAACATGTCATTCACACATGGATATCCATGTGCCAACATCAACATGTCATTGCACACCATGGATATCCATGTGCCAACATCAACATGGTCATCAACACCATAGAATCATGTGCCAACAATCAACATGTCATTTACACCATAGATATCCATGTGCCAACACTCAAACATGTCATTCACACCATTGATGTCATGTGCAAACACTCATCATGCCATTCACACTAATGGATATCTATGTGCCAACACAACCCATTATTCAAAGCACTGACATTATGTGGGGAACACTTATGCCTTCATTACAACATAGACATTACATGTGCCAACATTCAACCACTTATGCCTTCTTCACACCATACACTACATGTGCCAACATTCAAACACTTATGCCTTCATTACACCATAGACACTACATGTGCCAACATTCAACACTTATGCCTTCACATTCACACCATACACATACATGTGCCAACACTCACACTTATGCCTTCATTCACACCACAGGACATTACATGTGCCAACATTCAACACTTGAGCACTTATGCCTTCATCACACCATACACATACATGTTGCCAACACTCAACACTTATGCCTTCATTCACACCATACACATACATGTGCCAAACACTCAAACACGTATGCCTTCATTCACACACTACACATAAATGTACCAAACACACAACACTTACGCTTTCATTCACACCTTCACAACATCCATGTGCCTACATGTCAACACTTACGCCTTCATTTCACACCATACACATCCATGTGCAACAACACCACTTACTGCTTTCATTTACACATAGACATACATGTGCCAAACATTCAACACTATACGCCTTCAATTTCACACCACAGACATACATGTGCCAACATTCAACACTTATGCCTTCATTCACACATACACATACACTGTGCCACATAACACTTATGCCTTCATTCACGTCCACAGAACATACATGTGCCAACATTCAACACTTATGCCTTCATTCACACCATAGACAACATGTGCCAACACTCAACACACATAATTCATAATGCAGACATCAATGAGATAAACAAGCTCAGAGCTGATCCCAGTTTTCAAACTCACATTCTTTTATAAATAGAACGAGACTGAGACTGGGCTACTTCCAGCGACTCTATTTTCTGGTGCTGCTCCTTCAGCTTTTCCTCTTATGAGTACCCACAATCCCCTTAAACAATTCTCTGAAAGCGCCTCTCTCATCCCAATTTTCTAAACCCAACAAGCTTTCACTATTCACTCTTTCTAACAGGGGTAATGCTCCTCTTAATGAAAAACCCTTTGATCCCTTGTTCTCTCTGCTAAGCCGTTATAGTCTAAGAACCTCCAATGCATGGTCTGCACAGTCAATGGCAGAAAGAAGGAAGGTTAGGCTTATCACCTTTTTCCAGCGGTGCCTTCACTCTTAAAAAACTCATTCTGACTATCATCAACAAAAAACCTTATTCCTCATCTTCCCCTAGGGAGACCACCTCAGCATCCACAGCCGACACTGAACAGATCCCAGATCACCACCTATCCGTGCTTTCTTCATCTTCCTTGTCAGCCTATTTCACACCATCCTCCAGTCACACTCTTCCAGTCAACAGTAGGTGAGAAGTGACATTACCTGCTGAGTGTCCAGCTTCTGAGCAAGGCCTTGGTTTTCCAACAGGGTGGGGTCTTTTGCCTTATACCATCGGGTTTGCAACGTCCTGTGTGGGGTCGTGACATTCAAACTTATGTACTGCAGTGTCCCCAGCCACTGCAACACATGCTGGCCAGGGCTAAGGATGGCATGCTGCACACCTCTGGTAATACCACACTGTGTTCACTTCACCAGACATGACATGCTACTGTCCTCAGCAATAACACAGGTATTCACTCAACCATGACATGCAACGCTATTGTCACTCAGCCATACACAGTGTGTCTCACTTCAACATGACATGACACGCTATTGTCCTCTAGCAATACACACAGTGTGTCACTTCAACCAATGGACATGACCCGCTAGATGGTCCTTAGCAATACACAGTTGTGTGTCACTCAAATGACCATGACACGCTATTGTCCCACTCAGCACTTACAACACCGGTGTGTACATCACATGACAAGGGAACATAATAATGTCCTCAGGCAATACACAAGAGTGTCCTTTCAACAGGACAGAAGAAATGCTATTGTCCTCAGCAACTATACACTGGGTCTCTTAAATGACAAGGGGGGGACCAACTATGGTCCTATCAAGAAACAACTGTGTCACTTTAACATGAATGGGGAACATGCTATTGTCCCTCATCATATATACATGTGACACTCCAACATGACAGGGGCACAAGCTATGGTCACTCAGCAATACATACTGTGGTAACATAAACATTACAGTGGACATGTTATTGGTCATCAGCAATACACACTGTGGTCACTTCAATTCATGACAGGGGACACTTGGCATTGTCCTCAGCACCACACTGTGTACACTCAACATGACAGGGGATCATGCTTATAGCCCTTTCAAGGCAAAAAAAAATTTTTTTAACACCCTGTGTGAATATCCAGATGACAGGGGGACATGCTATTTCCGCAAGCAATAACCACAGGTGGGTCATTTGAGCAACAATCGCAGAGACGCATCCTTGAGGGATGATGACTCGACTTTGTGAAACCCTAGATGCAAAATGATCCAGTAGCACAACGCAAACTATGGGGAGGAGCCAGTTGGGGCAAAAAACATCCCACATGACTGCTGTGGGAACGAACCCGCAACGTTCCACAGGAGTCTGCAAAACTGAACACTTCATCACGGCAGTTGGTCAACAGATACCTGTTCCTCAGCAAGTACTCAGAAATGATGCCCTTCCTTCATTTCAGACTTGACACATCTCCAGGAATACATAGTTCCCCATACACACTTTCCTGTCCTTTCCTTCAGACATGACACGTCTCGAGGATACACATTTCCTTCACTCAGGACATGACACATCTCAAGGATGCTCACTGTTCCTTCACTTCAGACATGACATATCTCAAGGATACACACTTTCCTTCACTTAGGACATACACATCTCAAGATACTTCAATTTTCCCACACACACTTCCTTCACTTCCTCAGACATGACACATCTGAACGGATGCACATTTTCCTTCCACTTCAGACATGACACATCTCAAGGATACACACTTCTCCTCACTTCAGACTGAAACATCTCAAGAATACACACTTTCCTTCACTTCAGACATGACATAAATCAATGATACACATTTCCTTCACTTCAGACATGACACATCTCATGGTATAACACTTCCGTCACTTCAGACATGACACATCTCAAGTATACCACACTTCCTTCACTTCAGACATAACACACTCAAGGATGCACATTTTCCTTCAATTCAGAATGAACATCTCAAGGGATACACCCACTTCCTTGCACTTCAGACATGACATACCTCAATGATACAACTTTCGTTGCACTTCAGACCTGACACATCTCAAGGATACACACTTTCTTCACTTCAGACATGACATAATACTCAATGATACAACTTTCGTTCACTTATAGACAGACACATCTCAAGGATACACACTGTCCTTCACTTCAGCAGACATCTCAAGGACACCATCTTAAGGATACACACTTAAGTGTTCACTTCCTTTCCATTCAGAGGAATGACCACATCTCAAGGATACCACACTTTGTCCTTCACTTCAAGACATGATATACATCAAGGATACTTTCCTTCACTCAGACATGATATCTCAAGGATATACACTTTCCTGCACTTCAGACATGATATACGTCAGGATACACTTTACTAGACTGAACACATCTCAAGCTTACATTACTTGCTTCACTCAGACATGACACATCTCAAGGAGTAGCAAACCTTCTTCACTTCAGACAGGACACATCTCAAGGATATACACTTTCCTTCACTTCAGACATGATACATCTCAAGGATACACCTTTCCTTTCCTTCGACAGGACACATCTGAAGCATGCACCTTTCTTCACTTTCAGGACATGACACATCTCAAGGATACACACTTTCCATCACTTCAGACATGACACTCTCAAGGATGCACCATTTCCTTCACTTCAGACATGACATATCTCAAGGATACACACTTCCCTTCACTTCAGACTGATATACCCAAGGAATACTTTCCTTCACTTCAAGACATGACACATCTCAAGGATATACACCTTTCCTTCACTTCAGCACATGATATACCTCAAGGATACACTTTACTAGACATGACACATCTTCAGGATACACACTTTCTTCACTTCAGACATGACAGCATCTCAAGGATGCCACTTTTCCTTCACTTTCAACACATGACACATCTCAAGGATACACACCTTCCTTCATTCAGGCATTCACACATCTGAAGGATGCACATTTCCTTCACTTCAGACATGACACATCTGATGGCTATACACTTTCCCATCACTTTCGACATGACACATCTTAAGGATATCACTACTTCTCCTTCACTTCGACATAGACATCTGAAGGATACACACTTCTCAAGACATGATGTACCTCACACACTTTCCTTCACTTCAGGAAATGCGGGACCTCAGAGAATACACTGGCCTACTTCAGACATGAACATATCCGGATACACACTTTCCTTCACTTCAGATGTGGCAATGTGGGCCCGCACCTGCTATTCCGTGAACTGCTCCAGACTTCCTGAAAGAACAAGCAACATGATGGATAACTATAAACATCACTGCTGAATGCTGTCAATTACAGTAATTATACATGGGTCATTGCTGAATGATATTATGTTACAGTACTAATACATGGGTCATTGACTGAATGATACATGTACATCATGTTACACATGGGTCATTGCTGAATGATGCATGTTAACAGTAATCATATGAGGAAAATTTTCCATCTAAAAATTATTGTTTAATTAACATACTTACCGTGGTTCCTAATGACATGAGGTGACGGCGGTTTGCTAGTCCCGACCCGATACACAATCAGTTACTGTAAGGACAAGAACACAAGAAGGGCCGTGTAGGCCTTGAGCAATGCTCAGATCATTCCTGCTTTTCGAGTGTTAATAATAACCTGACCGTGAAATCCAAGGGGAGGAACAGGAAGGCAGGTTAGGATGGGAGGGAGTCTGCATGAAGCCACGGTAAGTATGTTAGATTAAATTAAATTTTAGAAGGAAAAATTCCTTTTAATTAAACATACTATATATGGTGGTCACTAATGCAGATAGCTCTACCGGGAAGGAGGGCTCATTCTGGTTAAGTCTGGAGGCAGTGTGAAGGGCCAGTGGTTATGGAAGGAAATGGAGAAGCTGAGACCACCGCAGAGCTGAGGCAAATAGCAACTGCGAACCACCTTGTGCAGGCAGGAGACGTCCCAACGTCAGATCCGGATGGGACTGATTCTGGTGCCAGAGAAGTTGTATCTGCCTCAGGGACAAGAGAAAGCGGAGTGAGCATGTAACCTTCCCCCCCCCCACCCCCCCCCACCTTCCTCCCATGCTTGTGACATAAACAAGCCATGGTTTGTGTTGTTCGTGAGAAACATGTTCCCTTTAAGAAAGGGACAGAAGAAGAAACTTCCGGGAGGGATGGGCTTGAAAAAACCACATCCAGCTCCAGCATGTTGATGTGACAGGAACTCATCTCCTTTGGACATTCATCCAGCGGCAAGTCAGAGAGGCCCATGCGGGCCAACAACTCCATCATCCCAGAAGGGAGGCCAAGCCTTCAGGCTAGTGGGCCTGACCAAAGAGCAGGAGGTGGGCTAAGAGGCCCTGAGGCTATAGACCACACCCCCCCCACACTTTGGGGGTTGGAGGTATACAAACCACCTGGTTGCGTCAAAGGAACATGGCTCCAAGGAACGGGAATTGCAGTGAAAGGAGCAAGTCTGACTGCTCCCGGTGCGAACAACCCCCATGTCCTGACCAAAGTCTAGAAACTGGAGAGCTTGTTGGAAGACAGCGTGCTTGGAAGGGAGGCCAGGAGAAAGCCAAAAAAAAACATTGGGATAGGCCTTGAGGCGGATTCCCCCTCATGGATGGCATGCATCAAGTTCCCGGGCGACCCTGCTGTGAACACCCATCGACCAAACGGCCGCGGGCAAGACCAGCAGGGACTTGGAAGAGACTGGTCCTCCAAAAAAACCGTAGATACTTCCTGTCCCTTGGGTGGATCAAGAGGTGGAAGTCTGAACCTTTTGAGGTCGATGGATACCACTCAGGTTGTCAGCAGGTGCATTGGCATCTCGGATTGACATGGGGGTATCCATTCCAAAAGTGGAGGACTCAGAGGAACCGTGTAGGGAGAAGAGGGTTACAGAACGGGCCTCCAATCCCCACAAACTTTGGGGACCACAAAGATTATGCCATGAAATCTGGAGAGAAACCGGGAAATTACCTCCTCTTTCGACCCCTTGGCCTAAAAAGTGAATGGACCTCCTGGCGATAACTAGGACCTGAGAGGCACTGGGGGCACCTGAGGAGGAGTGCAAGAGAAGGAGAGAAGGGCTTGGAAGGGGGCCTTTCGTGAACCCCATGGAGGGCGAAACCCGATCTAGATCACCTTCAGGGCCCACTGGCTTGCGGGGAAGCCCTTCCCAGGCACAGAGTCGCCGGAACGGGGCCAGTGGGGGCGTATATGGCCCCAGGTGGGGGTTAGTCATTGGGAGAGGAGCCAGCTGCAAAGAGGCAGGCTTTTGGCTCTTAAGGCTGGGAACCTGATGGCCTTGCCTTTGGCCAGTGTCTAGCTCTAGATCCTTTGTGCCCAAAGGATCTGCATGTCTTAGCCACTGGAGTGCCCTCGGAAGAGGTAGCTGAAGCAGGCGCGCTTCCCTGTGAGGCGGAGAGGGGACCTGAGTGAAGAGTGAGATCCATCCTATTTCAGCCTGGGCTCTTGATAGTTGCTGAACATGGTTCCCAAAGGAGAGAACCAGTCTTAACAGGCAAGGTTCTAAGAGAGGCTCAGGAGGAGGAAACAGTGTGCGACCCCGAAAGACGCCAAGGAGCATGGCATTCCGCCATGCCAGACCAAGTTTAGGTGCAGCTGTGGCAAAAGAATCCCGCTGAATATTTGAGCCCTTCCACTATGGACTGGATAAAGGCCATGATGGCAGATGGGTCAGAGAGCGGTGGACAGCAAAGGAGTCGGAGTCAGGGTCCCTCCTTGAAGGGTGGATACCAGACCCCCAAGAAGGAGCCCACTCGATGGAGAAACCATCTCCAGAACCAAGCACTTCTAGCAATATCTTTTCCATCCGCGAGGCAGCGCTTGAGAGAGTGACCTGCTGGTGCTGCGAGACGAGACCTTTCCTGCAAAAGGAGGAGGGTCCTCTTGGGAAAGGGTTGAGGTTAGGAGTCGGGATGATCGAAATCCATGGGCCATAAAGGCCTTATAGGGAGAATGGGAGCTTCTCCGGCTTCATGAAATTCCCATACCGCCAGGCCCCTGGAAAATCAGGAACAGAATCAGGTGGAATGTCTCAGGGCCTCATGCCCCTGACCATGCTTTGTGACCTCCTCAATTGAGGGAAAGGGGCTACTATACCTGACTCTTACAACAGGAATTCATCCCATCACAACCCGGTTTCCGGTTTGCAGAAATCCTACCTAGCCGTCCTGCAGCCCAGCAAGACAACCTAGCAGCAACCACAAAATCCCTCCTTATGCTTCCTGAAACCCAGAAAATCGGTTCTCAGGCAACACGCTGAACTTTGCGCAAGTGCATCATCGGTACACTCAGGACCAGGTTGACAAAGTGCGGAGTGGATGCGGACATCCAGTCGAGATGGGGAATACGAATGAGGCGGGAGTGGACGCCCGAGGACGGCCCGATGAAGGCCAGTGAGAATGAGGGAAGGGACCGAAGGTCCCGACGGGGGGCCAAGAAGTGACTCTATGCTGGTCTGGCGGTTTTCTTACTGCATATGTGGCAGTTCTCACTTTACACTTTTTTTGCTTCTCTAAATCAGGATATGAAGGGGGATACTCATATCACAAGAATCCTAGGAACAGAGAGGAACGTAAGGTTCATAACCAAAAAAGCAGGCAACGAAAGAGTTCAGAGAGCGGTGGGAGGGGCGGGGCCGAGAGAGGTAGTGCACCCAAGGCACCCAAGGCGAGTTACGCTGCGCGAAAGGACAGGGCGCCATGGCCATCTTGGGAGGTGGTGGGACCAGGTCTCAGGGCACACAGGAAAGCCAGGTGGGAGCACTGGTTGAAGGAGAAAAAGGAAGGAGGGTAGGTAGTCGCAGGCCCTCATCCTCTGAATCACAAGTATGCCTAGACTCAAAAACTGCAAAACCGAGGAGGGTGATGAACGACTGGGTGTGGAGAAACATGGGAGTTAACCCCACGGGTCATGGGTGGTCTGACCACTGCGGAACCATGGGGGGGGTCTGCGCCAGGCTAGCAGGGAAGGAGAGGCCGTCACTGCTGGAGCCACCAGGCTGAAACCCAGGCCACACAGGGAAAATCCGGGGCAGGGGACTGGGGAAGCCCCAAGCAGAAAGCCACGAGCCATGTGAAGGCCCATGGCGCCACAGGGCTGAGAGTTCTGCCTACACACAGAGGGGAGCTGAAAGCAGTGCCTGTCCTAACGCCAGCGGGGGAATGAAGCTGTACCTGCCCTATGCAGCGGGGGGTTTAAATGTGCCTGCCCCACCACAGATGGGGCTGAAGCGATACATGCCCTACCACAGAGGGGGGCTGAACGCGTGCCTGCCCACCACAGAGTGGGGGGGGGGGGGGGGTGTGAAGCTGTTGCCTACCCTACCACAGAGGGGGGGGGGGGATGGGGGGAAGAAGCTGTGCCTACCCTACCGCAGAGGGGGACGAAGTTGTGCCTGCCCTACCATAGATGGGGGCTGAAGCGCTATACCTGCCTACCACAGAGGGGGCGGCTGAAAGCTGTGCCTGCCTTACTAAAGAGGGGGGGGGGGGGGGGGGGGATGGGATGATGAAGCTGTGCACTACCCTACCACAGAGGGGGGGGGATGAAGCGTGTGCCTACCCATACCACAGATGGGAGGGGGGGGGATGAATGCTGTGCCTACCCTACCGCAGAGGGGGATGAAGCTGCTGCCCTCCCTACCATAGATGGGGGCTGAAGCTATACCTGCCCTACCACAGAGGGGGGCTGAAGCTGTGCCTGCCCTACCATAGATGGGGCTGCTGAAGTATACCTGCCCTACCACAAGTGGGGCTGAAGCTATACTGCCCTACCACAGAGGGGGACTGAAGCTGTGCCTGCCCTACCACAGATGGGGGGATGAAGCTGTGCCGCCCTACCCCAGAGGGGGGCTGAAGCTATACTGCCCATACACAGGCGGCGGCTGAAGCGTGTGCCTGCCCTACCAACATGGGGGAGGGAGGGGGGGGGGGGGGGGGGGGGGGGGGATGAAGCGGTACCTGCCTTACCACAGAGCGGGACTGAAGCTATACCTGCCTTAACATAGAGGGGGGATGAAGCTGGCCTGCACTACCACAGAGGGGGCTGAAACTGTGCCTGCTGTACCACAGAGGGGGGCTGAAGCTATACCTGCTCTACCCACAGAGGGGGACTGAAGCTGTGCCTGCCCTACCACAGAGGGGCGGGGGGGGGGGGGAGGGGCTGAAGCTATACCTGTCCTACCACAGAGGGGGGACTGAAGCTATACGTCTTCCCAACCACAGAGGGGGCTGAAGCTAACACCTGCCCAACCACAGAGGGGGAATGAAGCTGTGCCTGCCCTACCACAGAGGGGGCTGAAGCTGTGCCTGCCCTACCACAGAGGGGGCTGAAGCTGTGCCTGCCCTACCACAGAGGGGGGCTGAAGCTATACTGCCCAACCACAGAGGGGGGCTGAAGCTGTGCGGATGCCCTACCACAGAGGGGGGGGGGGATGAAGCTGTCGACCTGCCTACCACAGAGGGGGGAATGAAGCTGTGCCTGCCTACCACAGATGGGGGCTGAAGCTGTACTGCCCAAAAACCACAGAGGGGGGATGTGAAAGCTGTGCCTGCCCTACCACAGAGGGGGGCTGAAAGCTGTGCTGCCCTACCACAGAAGGGGCTGAAGCTAAGAGGGCGCTACCACAGAGGGGGCTGAAGCTGTGCCTGCCTACAACAGAGGGGGCTATGAAGCTGTGCCTGCCCTACCACAGAGGGGGGCTGAAGCTGTGCACCCCCCAAACACCAGAGGGGGGCTGAAACTGTGCCTGCCCTACCACAGGGGGGGCTGAAAGGGGGCCTACCACAGAGGGGGGCTGCTACTACCTGCCCTACCACAGATGGGGGCTGGGGAAGCTTGCCTACCTACCACAGGGGGGGGGGATGAAGCTGTGCCTGCCCTAAACAGAGGGGGGGTGAAGTGGGGATGAAGCTGAGGGGGATGCCTACCCTACGCAGAGGGGGACTGAAGCTGTGCCTGCCCTACCATAGATGGGGGTGAAGCTATACCTGCCAACCACAGATGGGGGGTGGGGGAGCTATACCTGCCCTACCACAGAGGGGGGACTGAAGCTGTGCCCTGCCCTACCACAGAGGGGGGCTGAAGCTGTGCCTGCCCTACCACAGAGGGGGACTGAAGCTGTGCTGCCCTACCACACGATGGGGGCTGAAAGCTATACCGGCCCTACCACAGACGGCGGCTGAAGCTGTGCCCTGCCCTACACATGGGGGGGGGGGGGGGGGGGGGGGGGGGATTGAAGCTGTACCTGCTTACCACAGAGCGGGGGCGATGAAGCTATACCTGCCTTAACATAGAGGGGGATTGAAGAAGCGTGCCTGCCCTACCACAGAGGGGGGCTGAAACTGTGCTGCTCTACCCACAGATGGGGGCGCTGAAGCTATACCTGCTCTACCAAGAGGGGGGGAATGGAAGCTGTGACTGCCCTACACAGTGGGGGGGGGGGGGGGGGGGGGGGCTGAAGCTGATACCTGTCCTACCACAGAGGGGGGGGGTGAAGCTTGAAACTACCACAAGAGGGGGGACTGAAGCTATACCTGCCTACAGAGGGGGATGAATGAAGCCTCTGCCCTACTTGAAAACCAACCACAGAGGGGGACTGAAGCTGTGCCTGCCCTACCACAGGGGGGGATGAAACTATACTGCCTACCACAGGAGGGGGATGATGAAGCTGTGCCTGCCCTACACAGAGGGGGACTATGCTGAAGCTTATGCCTGCGTGATGCCCACCACAGAGGGGGACTTATGCTGATCCTGCCCCACCACAGAGGGGGAATTATGCTGTGCCTGCACTACCACAGAGGGGGGCTGAAGCTGTGCATGCCCCTGCACAGAGGGGGACGAAAATTGCGCCCTACCCACAAGAGGGGGATGAAATGTGCCTGCCCCACCACTGAGGGGGGATGGCAGCTGTGCCCGCCCTACCACAGAGGGGGGCTGAAGCTGTGCCCGCTGCCCTACCACAGAGGGGGGATGAAAAATATATTCTGCCATACACAGAGGGGGGGTGAGCTGTGCAGGCCTACACAGAGGGGGGAGATCAGAGAAATCTGCCCTACCACAGAGGGGCGGACTTAGCTGTCCCTGACCCACCACACCGAGGGGGATCTTAAGCTATGCCTGCACCTACCACTGAGGGGGACTGAGAGCTATGCCGGTCTTACCAACAGAGGGGGAGAAAAACTGTGCCTGCTGGCCAAATCTGGGCCTAGGGGTATCCTGAGGGGCTGGCAGCCTGCAGCTGCCTGGCATGTGCAAGAAACCCATGCACTCTGTCCCGCATAGGACTTACAGGTAGGAGACTGGCGTGAAGCCAGGCAAGGGCAGAGAAAGGGAGACAGCCAGGGCTGACTAAGTGTCAGACAACTGTAAGGGGTATTGTCTCACCTGGTGGGCGACAGCCACACTTCATAGAAATGGGCCTGAAATCAGGCTAAGAGGCGTGGGAAGTAAGCCAAGCCTTAAGATGTGCCTCGGCAGAACCTTTTCCCGATTGAAGGGGGAAACCTGATCCATGACTAGGCCATGTCAACTAACAAGTGTGGCGAGCAGACAACTCGGCTGAGCGGACAGGGATGCAAGAAATGGGATGGACCGAACCCAGCTGAGTTGATCACTACTGAGAAGGTAAAGGGGGTGAGAATGCATGCATGGGATTTCCAGACAGAAACTGCAGCAAGTCAATCACTGTGAGAATGTGAGGGGGGTGAACATGGGCTTGCTGTCACATCAACAGAACCACAGCTGAGTTGAAAAGACACCCGGAAAGAAAGAGAAAAAGGGACAGAGAGTGATGAAGAGAAAGAGGCGCTTCAGCTATGCTAGAAAAAGTGGTCGGCGCATGCGAGTTGGAGAGGGGACTGACGGACGAAATCTTCTGAACCCTGCTTTGCCACCAAATGCTTCATGCACATTTATCCCCTTAAGTGAAAGCATATACAAGAATGACAAACATAGCAGCAACAATCAATCAATTGCAAGAAAAAGTAAAAAAAAATACTTAGCTGTTTGGAGCGCACTGAGGCTTGCAGGGAATATGCCTGCTGAGAAAAGAGGAATGATCTGAGCATGCGCAAGGCACAAGGCCCTTCCGGGTTCCCGGTCCGTACAGACTTATTTGTGTACGAGGCAGGGATAGACTAACCACTTTTGCTTACTTAGTGAAAAAATAAAAGACTTTAGTGAACACGGTGAGGGTAGTGCGGGTATAGTATGTGTAATTAAATGGGTCATGGCTGAGTGATGGAGGGTACAACGATTATCTCCTGTCATTGCGGAATAACATAGACACAAAAAATCATACAAAGGCCATTGCTGAATTATACAGGTTTACAGTAATTATACACACATCATGGCTGAATGATACAATGTCACTGTAATTATTATAAGTCATTGCTGAATGATCATCTCACAATAAATTATATCCATGGTCATTGTGCATGATATAGGTTACAGTAAAGAATTACATACGGGTCATTGGCTGAATGATACAGGTTACAGTAATTAACACGGGTCATTGCGTGAATGACATAGGTTACAGTAATTATACAAAGGTCCTCTGACATGATATAGGTTGCTAGCTAATTATACATTTTGACAGTCCTCTGAACAAGGCCCAGATTTGGATGAGTTTCTTCATGCTCTTGGCTGACTGACTTACCATGGCATAAATGCTATGCAAAGCAAAGATCAGTCTGCCAGCTCTGCCTGACAGTGGGTTATGCAGCACCCATCACTGCACACACACTGCTGATTATGATTACCTGGCTTAGTAGCACCCGACACTCACTGCTGGCTGATAATGGCTTAGTATCCGCACCGACACCACTGCTGGGCTGATAGGTTGGCCGGCTAGTATACCAGCAAACGACACCATATGCTGGCATGTATAGGGCAGGCTTATGTTTAGCACGACATGCACTGCTGGGCTGATAGTGGCTTATTTGTAGCATTCATACACACACAATGCTGGCTGACGTAGCTAGTGGCTGATGTAGCACTGACACACACTGCTGGCTGATAGATTAGTGGAATATGTAGCACTGACCACACACTGTGGCTGATAGTTAGTGGCTTATGTAGCACTGACACCACACTGCTGGCCCGATACCTAGCTATCTTTATGTAGCACTGGACACACACTGCTGGACTGATAATGGCTTAAGCGTAGCAATGACACACACTGCACACAGGGCTGATAGTTAGTGGCTTATGTAGCACTGGACACACACTGACGGACTGATGTTAGTGGGATGATCACACTGACTGGCTAGTGGACTATGTAGGCACTGACACACTGCTGGCTGATAGTTTATGTGGCTTGAAACACACTGCACTGAAGTGGACACATGCACTGCTGATGCTGTTAGGGGCTTATGTAGCACTGACACTTTTTTCTTTTCACTGCTGGTGATACCTGGTTATGTAGCACTGACACACACTGCTGATAGTGGGCTTATGTTAGCATGGCACACACTGCTGGCTGATAGGTTTTCCTGTGACTGAACACCATGCTGGCTGATAGTTAGTGGCTTATGTAGCACTGACACACATTGCTGGGACTGCTGATAGTGGCTTATGTAGCACTGAAACACACTGCTTGCTGATAGTGGCTTATGTAGCACTGCGACCACACTGCTGACTGATAATAGTTATGTAGCACGGAACACACACTGTTGACTGATAGTTGGGCTTATGTAGCACTGACACACATGCTGGCTGATAGTTAGGGGACTATGTAGCACGAACACATGCTGGCTGATAGTGGCTTATGTAGCACACAACAGCACTGCTGGCTGATAGCTAGTGGCTTATGTAGCACTGACACACACTGCTGACTGATAGTGACTTAAGTAGCACTGACACCACACTGCTGACTGATAGTTAGTGGCTTATGTAGCACGACACACCAATGCTGGCTGATAGTGGCTTATGTAGCACTGACACACACACGCTGGCTGATAATGGCTTATGTAGCACCAACACCACACACTGCTGGCTAATAGTGGCTTATTGTAGCACTGACACATCACTGCTGACTGATAGTTAGTGGCTTATAGAGCACTGTCACACACTGCTCACTGATAGTGGCTTATGCAGCACTGACACACACTGCTGACTGATGGTGGCGTATGTAGCACTGACACACACTGCTGGCTGATAGTTAGTGGGCTACTTTTAGCACTGTACACACACTGCTGCTGATAGTTGGATTATGTAGCACTGACACACACTGCTGACTGATAGTTAGTGGCTTATGTAGCACTGACACACACCGCTGAGATAGTGGCTTGTGGTAGCACTGACACACACTGCTGGCGACATAGTTAGTGGCTTATGTAGCACGAACACACACTGAGATCATGACTTTTTTTTTCTTCAGGATCAATACTTCCATTCTCTCTTCTGTCATTCTAAACCAAAGTAACTCATGTGGACAATTGCAATTACAGGCAGGATATAAAATTGACATGATCACCATCATTCATCAAAGACAGGAGTATGAATAAAAAATCTTCTTTTTTGGAGTCCTGTGTGTACCATGTCAAAATTCAGAAGCAACTAGGAAGTAACAGGAGGATGAAGCAGATGACAGAGTGGTGCTTCAGGGGGGGTAACCTTGTGCCAACATGGCTGAGTTAACTGCAGTCAAGGTGATCCCCTTTGAACAATGAACAGAGACTGACCTGACTAACCTGTCACACACCAGAATCGACGGTGACCTGACTCACCTAGTACCTGTCTCACACCAGAGGCTGACCTGAGTTACAGGTTGCCTGTCATACACCAGAGGTTGACCTGCCTCACCTGATGACCTGTCCCCACACCAGAGGCGACCTGACCACCTGATACCTGTCCCACACCCAGAGGCTGACCTGACTCATCCTGATACCTGTCCCACACCTTAGGTTGACCCGGACTCACCTGATACCTGTCAAACACCAGAGGTTGACCTGCCTCACTGATACCTGTCCCACACCAGAGGTTGGACCTGACTCGCCTGATACCTGTCCACACCAGAGGTTGACCTGACTCACCTGATACCTGTCCCACACCAGAGGTTGACCTGACCTCACCTGGTTACCTGTCACAACATCTTAGGTTGACCTGACTTACCTGATACCAGTCGTTACACCAGAGGTTGACCTGACTCACGTGATACCTGCCACACACACACCAGAGGTTGACCTGATACCTGATACCTTCCCACACCAGAGGTTGACCTGACTTACCTGATACCTCTCCCACACCAGAGAATGACCTGACTCACCTGATACCTGTCCCACACCAGAGGTTGACCTGACTCACCTGATACCTGTCCCACACCAGAGGTTGACACTGACTCACCTGATAACCTGTAGTCGTACCTCAGAGGTTGACCTGACTCACTGATACCAGTCAACACTTGACCTGATCACTCAACCTGTTACCTGTCCCACAACCACCTGAGGTTGACCCCGACCACCTGAATACCTGTCGTACCACCAGAAGGTTGACCGGACTCACCTGATACCTGTCGTACACCAGAGGTTGACCTGACTCACCTGATACCTGTCCCACACCAGAGGTTGACCTGACTCACCTGATACCTGTCCCACACCAGAGGTTGACCTGACTCACCTGATACCTTGTCCCACACCAGAGGTTGACCTGACTCACCTGATACCTGTCCCACACCCTGATACCTGATACCCCCACACCAGAGGTTGACCTGACTCACCTGATACCTGTCACACACACCAGAGGTTGACCTGACTCACCTGATACCCTGTCCCACACCAGAGGTTGACCTGACTCACCTGATACCTGTCCCACACCAGAGGTTGACCTGAATCACCTGGTTACCTGTCCCACACCAGAGGTTGACTTGACTCACCTGATACCTGTCACACACACCAGTGGTTGACCTGACTCACCTGATACCTGTCCCACACCAGAGGTTCATGCAGTCCATCACCACCAAACTTTCTTGTTGTAGCCGGCAAAGAGAACAGCTGCAATGAACAATCAGACGGTCACACACACCTATGTAAAAGGCAAAGAACAGCTGCAATGAACAATCAGTCACAACCTATGTAATCAGCAAAAAACAGCTGCAATGAACAATCAGACAGTCACACACCTATGTAGCCAGCAAAGAAAAGAACAGCTGCAATGAACAGTCACACACCTATGTAACCGGCAAATAACAGCTGCAATGAACAATCAGACAGTCACACAACTTCTTTGCCACTCATTCTCTATTATGAATTCAGCCCTATGATAGAATGCTACTTCTCTGAATATACCTAAGTGATGTAGAAAGCAAGTTCAAGTTGATATTTAACAGAGAGACAGTGCCATTGCCCAGCTGAAGATTCTTTAAACCGTTACGCCACTGACGTCGCATTTCTGCGACCATGTGGGCTCACCACCAACATTGCTGAAATGCAACCAACAAGGTAATATCTAACTCCTTGTACTCTCACTCTCCAAGTTGATAAGATAGAAAGCCAGTAAATAAACGTCATAGTTGGGGGATTCCCTGACCTGTGCTCACAGCCATTTGCTTCATCAGAGCGCTGCTCAGTTAAGTGTTTTCATCAATTTTATACTGATTGTTTTTCCATTCTCTATGACGTCACAACAAGCATTTCACATACCCAGCAAATATTGAACAGACAGTCAGTTGATCCTGATTCAGATGAAGAAACACCCAGATGGTGACCAGGAAACATTATGGGATAGCGAGAGCTTGACCGACCGAATTACTGCAAAATGAGGCACTGGATGCGTGCAAAGTGGAGGGGACCAGAGAGAAGATGAGATGATGAGACGACAGGCCCAGCCTGTTGGAGGTGTTTTGGCGTTGAGCCAACCAGCAGTGACTGACAGTGAAAATTCACTAGTGTATGATAGGGGGCGACCAACATGAATAGCTAAGACTAGTAAGAGACAATGAACTGCAAACACAGATGGCTTGCAACAGGGTCTAGGTTGAACGGGGCGTGGCCAATTGACATGTGTCAGAGGTGAGCAGCAGAGATGTGTGTTGAACAGGGAATTATGATCAGCTTGAATGGCTCCCCACGTTCCAGAGAGACAAACAGGCAAGTGACTGGACTTTGTTTTCACAAAAAAAATGTTGCTTTCAACAGTGAGAGAGAAAGGGATGTGTGTGAGTATATGTGTGTGTGTGTTCCCTTTTTCTTTCCTTCATGAATGTACCAGTGGGACATAAAAAGTGTGTGCGTGTGTGTGTGTGTGTGTTGTGTGTGTGTGTGTGGTGTGTGTGAGGGAGTGTGTATGTGCGTGTGAGGGTGTGTTTTTGAGTGTGTGTGTGTGTGTGTGTGTGTGTGTGTGTGTGTGTTTGCTTTTCTGCATTACCTCAAAAAGTCATATCACTAATTATTCCTCTAATTGCTGTTTCAGGAATGCAGTGAACAAGGATGATTTTCAACATGTGGACTACTTCCAGCTCTCTTCCCTGATGCTGCATTCCAGCTGATGATGACATGTCCAACCACCGCACACTTGACAGAGCGACATTTTGTGAATAAAACAGATGATGACAACCATCCTGACTGCACTGCCCTGTAGCTCCAGGACACAAAGAGGGTGGAAGAGAGTGCTGACCAGTTTTCAGTGTAAAATCTGTGAACTGCCCATGTGCCCCACTGTCAGCGTTGAACTTTTACGACACAAGGCAAGATTTCTGGAAGACCACCAGTCAGCTGATCCATGGGCATGACTAATGCTTCTAAGTTTGCCCAGTCATCTTGTGTACAGCACAGACAGTAGGAATAGAGCCATTTGTAGCTGTCATTCATCTGAAAACTAAACTCTGAACATAACCCACAGCACAGACAGTAGGAATAGAGCCATTTGTAGCTGTCATTCGTCTGAAAAACTAGACCCTGGACATAACCACAGCATAGACAGCAGGAACAGAGAGCATTTGTAGCTGTCATTCGTCTGAAAACTAGACCCTGGACATAACCACAGCACAGACAGTAGGAATAGAGCATTTTGTAGCTGTCATTCATCTGAAAACTAGAACCCTGGACAAACTAACCCATTTGTAGACATCTGAAAACTACAGACATAACCACAGCAGGACAGCAGGAACAGAGCCATTTGTAGCTGTCATTTCATCTGAAAACTAAACCCTGGACATAACCACAAACTTGACACTTCCTTGTCTATTGTGCACTGCCGTCACCAATTTTCTTGGCTATTGGAGTATGTGGCTTTCTGGCTGTTTTTTTTTTTTTCATTTTTCTGTTGGAAATTCCATACTTTTTGGTCTTCATGTGGAGTGGAGTATTTTCATTTCTTTTTGACAGTTTGTTTGGCATGCTTTCATTTTCTTTTTTGTTGAAAAGAAAGATAACATTTATTTTTTTATTTGTATTTTTTTTTGCACTTGAAATTACTAAAATTTTCAAAACTGGTGTTGTGACTAACAATTACTAAATATTATAATATGATAAAATAAGTACAGTGCATCTCCTCCATTTTACAAAAAAAAAAACCCCACAAAAAACAGGATGAGAATTGGTTGTTTAGTTCCAGAGATATCTGCGTTTTTCACACATGCTGGTATGAAAAATAATAAAAAAAAAAAAAAATGACTGGCGTTGAGGATTTATGCAAAACAGAACATCTGGCGGTGAAAGGGTTAAGCAAGCTCTGACCATCAACCACAATTTACACAAATGAATACAAAACACCACAGAGACACAGCATCAGAGCCAAGTCTTTTCATTCTAAAATGAATAAGAATAGTTTCAATGGGACTTACATTCTTCTGTCTCTTATGTTGTTATGTTTATGTGTATGTATGCGTGCATGTGTGTGAGGTTTCATTCATAAGACAAAAATAATCTACAATGTTCCATGACCTCATTTTTGACATCAACCAAACAATGTTCCATGACTTCATCCACACACCAAACACAATGACTATCAACACTATGACCTCATCCTGACATCAACATAATGATCTATGATCTCATCCTGACATCAACACACAATGTCTATGACCTCATCCTGACATAAACACAATGATCTATGACCTTATCCTGACATCAACACAATGTTCCATGACCTCATCTAACACACCAACACAATGATCTATGACCTCATCCTGACATCAACACAATGTTCCATGACCTCATCCTGACATCAACAACAATGATCTATGACCCCATCCTGACATCAACACACAATGATCTATGACCTCATCCTCACATCAACACAATGATTTATGACCTCATCCTCACATTCCCTCTCAGTATGCACTTATCTGAGCTTAGTTACACCGAAAAAACCGTTGGCAAGGTAAGTAACTCCGTAATTTGAACATGGTTACCCAATTAAAAAATTAATTAAAAGAGAGGAAAGGAATAACGAAATGAAAATAATTTTTAAAATTCCTACGAATATATATGTTGCTATATCGTAAGTTTGAAGAATGTCACATGAGCCATTTACTCGGGAAAAAAAAAAAAAAATCTTCTTCAGAACTTTTCTTCCGAATTGTTGTTCATCATACCTGGAACTTCATCCCAGTCGAAATCTAGGTCACTCTAAGCTTCATTACCCAGCACTTTCACTAAGTCTTATGCCGTAAAATCCTACAAAACACAGTATCTCCATCACTAAATCTCATTATAGAAACGCAGAAATCAAGGTTAGCCATGGTGAAAAACGGCATTAAGTAAATGGCTACAGGAAGAAGGAAGTCACGTTCTCGCGAGACTTCCTTTTCTACAAGAAACATGGTGGCGCTCATTGTGGCCACGTGTTTTACCGGGCGCTGGCGGGCGCTCAGCCTTTTGGCTGTGTGATTTCGGCCCGGGCGGCGTAGCGGGCGCTCGCTTGTCAAGAGGGTTAACACAATCTTCTCTAAACACATCCACACTAACACAATGTTCAATGACCTCATCCCCACACCAACACGATATTCTGGACCTCATCCACACATCAACACAATGATCTATGACATCATCCTCACACCAACACAATGTTTTTATGACTCATCCTCACATTTACACAATCTTCTCTAAACTATCCACATAAACAAATTCTCTGACTTGACCTAATACAAACACTATGGGTTTTTTTTTTTTACTCAACCTGACACTAACACAATGTTCAATGACCTGGACCTCACACCAACACAAACATTTTCTGACTTGACACAAAACGCCATGTTTTCAGTCCTCATACACAAACACACAATGTTCAATGACCTGACCTCACACCAACACAAACATTCTCCTAACTTTACTCAACCACAAACACTGTTTTCTGACCTCATCCTCACACTAACACAATGTTCAATGACCTGACCTCACACCAACACAAACATTTCTGACTTTACTCAACACAAACACTGTTTTCTGACCTCATCCTCAACATCTAACACAATGTTCAAGGACCTGACCTCACACCAAACACAAAAATTCTCTGACTTTACTCAACACAAATACACTGTTTTCTGACCTCACCCTCAACAACTAACCACAATGTTCAATGACCTGACCATCACAACAACACACTTCTTTGACTTACTAATATAAAGACTATGCGTTTGACCTCATCCAGGAAAGTCCCAAGTCTGGGGCTTGGGGATTGTCCATTCTTGTGAGGTCCAAGGACTGGTGAGGACGTCACCATCAGTTACCCGCGCACAATGAGATCATCAGATCTTGGGTGGACACACAATCAAACCACGTCACAGTCACATCCCTGAAGATACATCTTGAACACATACAAAACCAACATCACATCACCCAAGTTACATCCTGAATATAGGTATTCCCATCACTACAAGGTGGACACACAACCCATCATGTCAGTTTACATCCCTGAAGAAAACATCTTCACCATAACACAGTGTGGACACACTACCACACATTCATGTCAGTTACCTCCCTGAAGACACATCTTTCCCATCAATCAACACAGTGTGGACACACCACCACATCACGTCAGTTACCTCCCTGAAGACACATCTTCCCATCAATCAACTACATCATTCGTGTGGACCATCTACCAAATCATGTCAGTTACATCCCTGAAGACATCTTCCACACACACCACCACATCATGTCAGTTACCTCCAGTGAAGACACATCTTCCACAGACTACACCACAACAACTTCTAAGTTACCTCCCTGAAGACACATCTCACGATACATGCAATCACAGAACTACAGTGTGGACATACCACCACATCATGTCAGTTACCTCCCTGAAGACACATCCTTCCCATGCAATCAACACAGATACTGGATAGTATGTAGACATCCCACTGTGTCATCAGACTTCGCTTCCTGAAAGACACATCTTCACAGATCTCAGAGTTTATGTAAACACTGTGTCACAGTTATGTAAACACACCCCAGACACTGGAAACAAAGTGTGTCATCTGAACTTCGCTTCCTGAAAGACACATTGGTCACAGACACTGGACAGGTATGCAGACACCCCCACTGTGTCATCTGACTTCGCTTCCTGAAAGACACATCGTCACAGACACTGGACAGGTATGCAGACACCCCCACTGTGTCATCTGACTTCGCTTCCTGAAAGACACATCGTCACAGACACTGGACAGGTATGCAGACACCCCCACTGTGTCACCTGACTTCGCTTCCTGAAAGACACATCGTCACAGACACTGGACAGGTATGCAGACACCCCACACTGTGTCACCTGACTTCACTTCCTGAAAGACACATCGTCACAGACACTGGACAGGTATGCAGACACCCCCACTGTGTCACCTGACTTCACTTCCTGAAAGACAACATCGTCACAGACACTGGGACAGGTATGCAGACACCCCCACTGTGTCACCTGACTTCACTTCCTGAAAGACACATCGTCACAGACACTGGACAGGTATGCAGACACCCCCCACACATTGTCGTCACAGACCCTGGCCAGGTATGTAGACACCCCCCCACTGTGTCACCTGACTGACTTCACTTCCTGAAAGACACATCGTCACAGACACTGGCCAGGTACGCAGACACCCCCACTGTGTCACCTGACTTCACTTCCTGAAAGACACATCATCACAGACACTGGACAGGCATGTAGACACCCCCACTGTGTCACCTGACTTCACTTCCTGAAAGACACATCGTCACAGACACTGCACAGGTATGTAACACCCAACTGTGTCTTCTGATTTCATTCTCTGATCAGCTGTTCAGTATTTTTCACTGTTGTTCTCAGGAGCTCTGAAACCACTGAAAGACTTGTCTGCCGCGTCACACATAAAGGGTTTCCACAATTTTTCGTTGACATCAGCCATGTTATCTGTGGACTGCTGGTACTATACCTCCATGCTTGTGACTTTGTGTTGTCTGCTATTGAGATTACACCTGCTTTTGTTCAAACCATTAAAAATTTGCAGGACTGCTGAAATATTTCTGCCTTTGGAAAGTTTGCCATGCTGAATATACAGTGCCATCAAACTATTGAATTCAACTGCTGCATAGCTTCTTATTGAAGAGCCAGATAGATAGCAGTCAATGTGAAATCCGTCTTAGACTTGGCATCTTGGCTTTTTCTTTGCTTGATCTGTGGTGCCGATGAGCGATTAATCAAGCAAAAGAAATAATTTAGATAAAATGAAACATCAACATTCAACTAGTTCAAAATGCACTAGAACAGAGAAATCCTAACGCATATACCCAACCCAACACTGTAAAACAGTACAGATAATGTATGTAAATCAGCAATTATCTATTTACAAAGGTTTTAACAAAAGCACCAAAAATAAAGAGGGTGGTGCAGTTATTTGCAGTGTACTGAAGTAGATATTTTCAAAGCCTTTTTAAATGCAGCTTTTGATTTGGTGTGCATTTCTGGCAGCGAATTCCATTATCTTCGGCAATGAATGAACAAGGACATTCTTCAAATTTCTTTGAGTAGATCTTTGGAAGGCACAAAGTAAGATGATCTGTGATGAACAGGGTGACTGGAATGGTGAGTAGGCATACAGTATACTGATGAACAGGGTGATTGGGATGGGGAGTAGGCAGACAGTATATGATGAACAGGGTGACTGGGATGGGAATATTGATGAACAGGGTGACTGGAATGGTGAGTAGAGAGGCAGTATATTGATGAACAGGGTGATTGGGATGGGGAAGTAGGCAGGACAGTATAGTGATATTGAACATGGTGATTGGGATGGGGAGTAGGCAGTACAGTATATTGATGAACATGGTGATTGGGATGGGGAGTAGGGCAGACAGTATATGATGAACAGGTGATGATGAAGCAGATAGTGAGAACAGGTGATGGGATGAGTAGGCAGACAGTATATTGATGAACAGGGTGTTGGATTGGGGTGAGTAGAGCAGGACAGTATATTGATGAACAGGGTGATACTGTAGGCAGACAGTATACTGGAACAGGGTGACTGGGATGGAGAGTAGGCTGACAGTATATTGTAATGATGCAACATGAAGAGACAGAAGAAATCATATTAAACAGGGTTCATAGCCTAAGAGCATCCCAAAATTCCCAACTTTTCCCAAACTTTCAAAACCACTTTCTGGATTTTTCAAAGACCTTTAAACGGCCCTAAAACTGACATTAAGTGGATAAAAGGGACATGTAAATAAGCACAAACACACACAACAGACAGTTTACCTTTTAACAGAACAGTTCCTCGTTATCACACCAATCTTATGGCCTTATCACTGTCTGTTCACAATGACCCACAGAAAATGTAGACTATTATATCCTTTTTTTCCAGCCACAATGCACTGCCGTTGTTGAAAAATGAATCATTGGATTCTGTCCTAGATGTCATTAGAGTTACAACTGTCAATTCCAAAGGCAGTCAATGTGTTGTAGTGGGACCACAAGTTCATTTAAAATTAAATGCAAAAGAACTGATACACACATATTTCAAACATGGGTAGCAGAATTTCTGGCTCTACTTTCTCCAGTTTTTTCAGCAATGACCTTGTCTAACTCATTCACAGGCACACGTTTTTTTCCTTTTTTTTTTTTTATCGGCAAAAACGTCAACCTAAACAACGTAAAAAAAAAAACAAGAAGGTTGAGGTATGGCTGGTGGGAGAGCGTTTGGATAGCTCGGCTGACTACTGAAACAAAAGGTTCACCAAAAATCATGTTCCGTCTTCGTCTCATTTTTCTTCTGTGGCCAAGAGAATGTGACCTGTGACCTGTGATGAACACGCGCGATGAACACTTCACCCATCGATCCTGTATCGATGTTTTTTTCTGCATGCTGCACAGTACGCATACTGCTTGTTGCCAAGCATTTTTCCACAGCCATCGTTATAACACAGATTTTTGAGCCAAAGCTCGCTGAAAAACGCATTGGCCCGGCATTTTCATTTCTCAGAGAGACCCGGATACTCCAAGGGAAGTAACTCGCATTACGCTAGAAATCGAAAGTTCGTTTCTGCTCAAATTGCTGCGGTTCATCCGATCGCATTTATTTTATTTTATAGTTATTTTCTCTTATATGTTAACATTTCATGGTCCCCCCCCCCCTTTTTTTCGAAGTGGATTTCTTATATCGGTGACATAAATCCAAATTCACAAACTTTCACAAACAATATTCATGTTTTCTTATTTTTCAAAGACTTTCCAGGGCCTGGAAAAATAAAATCCTTTTCTCCCAACCTTCCCAAACTTTCCCAAACGCTATGAAGATATCCCATGAGCACAGCACTGCCACAGTCTGTCTACACAGGACACGCAATACCACAGTCTGGTCTAGAAAGGGCAGTATTGTCACATTCTGGTCTAGACAGGACATCATTGCCACAGTCTGTTCTCGACAGAGACAGCATTGCCAGTCTGGTCTAACAGGGCAGCAATTGCCACAGGTAATGGTCTAGGACAGGAACATGCATTGCCACAGTCTGGGTCTAGACAGACATCAATTACCCACAGCGGGATAGACAGGACAGCAGTGCACATATAGGACAGGACAGCATTGCACACAGTCTGGTTAGACAGGACAGCATGCGCAGTCTAGTCTAGATCTGGCAGAAGTAACACAGTATGGTCTAGACAAACATAATTACCAACAGTCAGGCAGGACAGCATGCACAGTTGGTATCGACAGGACAAGCCATTACACAGTTGGTACTGACAGGACATCCACAGTTAGGACAGGACAGCATTGCCACCGGTCTGACGTCTAGACAGGAC
>JADBJO010018349.1:27500-35544 GCA_016801955.1 Conus betulinus | reverse complement strand
AGATCCATTGACAGGAACCTGAATATGTTAAACTGGGTTTGCATAAGTCAATTCTAGGAACAGGGACATGAAGTTTGGGTAGAGTCATTGAGGAATTAATCGTGAATCTGTGAACTAATGTTGAGGGTGCCTTCCCAGAGAATAATTCTGTGCATCATGATCCCTTTTTGCATTCTAACCTCGGACGTAAGGAGATAATTTAACCTATTTGATAGTCTGAGTCTAGGGGGAAGAGAGAGAGAGTGAGAGAGAGAGAGAGGGAGAGAGAGAGAGACAGACAGACAGACAGACAGACAGGCGCATAGACACACAGATATCCAAACAGACAGACAGATAGACAAAGGCTACAAACAACGTGAGAAAGAATGAGAAAAGAGTTGGGAATACATCTGTTGTGATTACTTGAATATTGCTCACCATGCCGCAACGCGAATGTGTGAGGGCGACTGCCCGTCTTTTTTACCCCCCACAAATAACCGCTGGAAATGGAGTGCTCTTAGCGCATGCCTGGGTTTAGAAGGGATCCCAGAAAGCCCTCAGCAGTGCTGCCACATCTTTTTGAGAAAGTGGAGATGTTCAATTCAACATTTTACTTTAAATAAGATGAGGCTTCTTTGGCCTGCTGAGAGAGGTTGAAGTGGTTTTCCCCTGATGCTGTCTGATAGAGAGAGGATCACAACACGAGTTTTTACACTGCTGTCTGTCTGATAGAGGGAGGATTACAACACGAGTTTTTACACTGCTGTCTGATAGAGGGAGGATTACAACACGAGTTTTTTACACTGCTGTCTGATAGAGGGAGGATCACAACACGAGTTTTACACTGCTGTCTGAGAGGTAGGATTACAACACGAGTTTTTAGACTGCTGTCTGATAGAGGGAGATCACAACACCAGTGTTTTAGACTGCTGTCTGATAGAGGGAGATCACAACACCAGTGTTTAGACTGCTGTCTGATAGAGGGAGATCACAACACGAGTTTTTAGACTGCTGTCTGATAGAGGGAGATTACAACACGAGTTTTTAGACTGCTGTCTGATAGAGGGAGATCACAACACCAGTGTTTAGACTGCTGTCTGATAGAGGGAGATCACAACACCAGTGTTTAGACTGCTGTCTGATAGAGGGAGATCACAACACCAGTGTTTAGACTGCTGTCTGATAGAGGGAGATCACAACACCAGTGTTTAGACTGCTGTCTGATAGAGGGAGATCACAACACGAGTTTTTACACTGCTGTCTGATAGAGGGAGATCACAACACGAGTGTTTTAGACTGCTGTCTGATAGAGGGAGATCACAACACGAGTGTTTAGACTTGTGGAACGAATCTTTTTTAATGAGGGAAAAAGCGGAATAAGCACAAAATGGCTTTTTTTTACATCCGGCCCTCAATAAAGGGAAATATATAGAAAACGCAATAACAACATCAGCAAAAAAAACTAATCTAGAATAGAAGTAAACATGCATAAACGCTATAAATAGAAAGAGGAAATGGTAACACAAAAGAACAGAAGACAATCAATGCCTGGAAGAGGGAGAGAGAGAGAGAGAGAGTAAAAATGGTTATTGGAAGATAGATAAATATATACAATAAACATTATCACAACAACAAAATTTATAACACATTTCTTGAAAAAAAGAAATAAGAAATAAAATCATTGAACAGGCACCCCATCCTGTAGGCAAAGACAAAAATTTTACGCTTGACAAGCAGCCTTTGAGACAATAGATGAGAGAGACCAGTACAGAGAGAGAGAGAGAGAGAGAGAGAGAGAGAGAGAGAGAGAGAGAGAGAGAGAGAGAGAGAGAGAGAGAGAGAGAGAGAGAGAGAGAGAGAGAGAGAGAGAGAGACAGAGAGAGAGAGAAAAAGGTGGGGGTGGGAGGGGAGGAGTCATCATATAAAGTTCATGAAAAAAATGGTTATTGGAAGATAGATAAATATATACAATAAACATTACCACAACAACAAAATTATAACACATTTCTGGAAAAAGAAATAAGAAATAAAATCATTGAACAGGCACCCCATCTTGTAGGCAAAGACAAAAATTACACTTGACAAGCAGCACCTTTGAGACAATAGATGAGAGAGACCAGTACAGAGAGAGAGAGAGAGAGAGAGAGAGAGAGAGAGAGAGAGAGAGAGAGAGAGAGAGAGAGAGAGAGAGAGAGAGACAGACAGACAGACAGACAGACAGACAGAGACAGACAGAGAGAGAGTTTAGGGACATGAATTGGAAAATTCAGTCATTAGTTGGGTATGAAGTGCCCTTTTAAAGCTATATATGCTGGCATGAACATCAAGAGGGGGTGAAATGCGGTTCCATAAGAAGCCGCCAGAGTAGTGAAGACTGGTTTTTAAAAATATCTATTCTTGGACGGGGTATTACAATTTTATGAAAATGGCGATTTTCATTAAATCTAAATTTCTCTGTAATTGAAGGGGGCACGACCCGAAAGAATCTTAAATGAAAAAAGCTTTATTGAATTTAAGCTTCAAGTTTAATGGTAAAATATCCGATCTGTATAGTCAGAGTATGATAACGTAACCGATTTTAACAAAACTAATTTCAAGGAACGTCTATAAAGACTAAATAAAGGTTTGAGTATATGATTACTAGCTGAATCCCAAATTGTAGATGCATAATTTATATGGGATTCAATATAAGCGTGAAAAAATATTTTACGTGAATGGCAGTCTAGGAAATGCTTTATCTTGGACAGCTGGTATATCTTTTTCGAAACTATTTTGCATAAAGACCGTACATGTTCTGACCATGACAGATTGTTGTCTATAACTATTCCTAAGACTTTATGACAGACTGTTTCTTCGATAGTTATACCCATTGATAGAAAGGGGTGCGCTCGTATAAGAAAGGTTTTGACGTTTTTGTCTTGTGGTTATGATCATATGTTTGTTTTGACAGGGTTTAGACACATATGGTTTAATTCAGACCATTCGGTTAGCTGGTTAATACTTTGCTGTAATAACATAGATACTTTTTCTGCTTTGCGATCACATGCATGAACAGTAGTGTCATCGGCGAACATATCACAAAGCGCTGGAAGAAACAGGGGGAGATCATTAATATATATTGAGAAAAGTATGGGTCCTAGGACGGAGCCTTGAGGAACACCATGTTTGAGAGGCAAAATAGAAGATTGGCGTTCATGAATTGAGACAGTTTGTTTTCTGTCGCTTAAAAACGAGAGATGAGTTCTAGAGCATTATTGGATAAACGGTACAATTTTAACTTTTTTAGAAGCAGTGTGTGGTCAATTACATCAAAAGCTTTTGCAAAGTCAATAAAAAGGACACCGGTCACCTTGTTTTCATTGATATTTGTAAGCCATTTGTCTACTAGGTTAGTCAGTGCAGTGTGGCAGGAGTGATGTTTCCTGAAACCAGACTGATTAGGGTGAAATAAGTTGTATTTGTCAAAATGGTTAAATGCATCTTCGTAGATGATCCTCTAAAAGTTTTTGATACCACAGACAGGATGGAAATTGGTCTATAATTAGAAGGATCCGAGGTGTCACCTGATTTATAGATGGGTCTTACCCTAGCAATTTTGAAAGATTTAGGAAACTGGTTTTTAGATATACATAAATTGAAGATGTAGGTCAGTGTTTCAGAAATAATTGGAGCTGCAAGTTTTTAGGATTTTGCCATCAATACCGTCTAAGCCACGAGCACATGTTTCTTTTAGACTGATCAGGGCATTATATACATCATGAACTGACATTAAGGGGATGTCTAAGTCTGAGGATATGGCTTTTGAATCACAGAAATCGTTTAATAATGTAAGAGTGTTTTTTCGGCAGATCTATCTGATTTTATTGTTGTCTTAGCTATATTACAAAAATGATCATTAAGTTTCTCGGGACACAGGTCTTCATGAGATGTATTTTTACTGATTTTTTTGTTTGTCAGCTGATTGATAGCATTCCAAATTGTTCTGCTATTGGTATTAGAAGAAACAAGTCTTGAAAGTACTTTTTCTTAGCTGCTCGTTTTACATAATTAACATGATTTCTTTGGTTTACAAATTCTTTCTTTGTTCCCGCAGACAAAAGGTGATCTCTTTGGTTCATAGCGTCCTGTACATCTTTTGATAGCCATGGTAACAGAGGGCTGTTTCTAACACGCTTGGTTTTGAAAGGTGCATGTTTATCATAAATATTTAAAAAAATGTGGTACCAAACTTCCCAGGCTTCATCTGGATTTGTAAATTGGTAGACTAGAAAAGATGTGAATTACTCAAATCAAACAAAAATTTATTTTTTATCAAAATTCCGTAAGCACCTGTATCTTATAAACGTGTGACCATTCTTCGGAATTTTTACTCCTTTTTTCGACCAAGTGAAGCATACTGGGAAATGATCACTACAACATACAGCGGTGAACACACTTCAGTTATATTGCTTTTTGTCGTGGTGTAAATGTGATCAAGAAGAGTTTTGGATGTGGATGTTACCCTTGTAGGTTTGTCGATTAACTGAACAAGTTGAAAAAGATTCATAACAATGAACCCATGTGTTGTTATATTTGGTCAAATCAATGTTAAAATCGCCTAACATATCAGCTCATCCGAAAGCAAGGAAATATCTCTAACAACAGAGTGAAATTGTCAATCCAACTGACGTGTTCTGCTGGATTGCGGTATATGAAACCCAGTCGAACTGGCTCACATTTTTTAAAAATCAACTTGGATCCATACTGACTCGATGTTATGGTAATTACGAGGTTCAACACATTTAAACTTATACTATGGTGAATGTACACTACCAAACCCGTCTCTTTGGGATGTTTAGCATCTTTGCGGATTATATTATATCCAGGAATGGAGATTTCAGAATCTAGAATGTGTTCAGTAAGACGTGATTCGGCAAAGCCAAAAATATGGAATGCTTACCAGCATTTGCCAAAATATATGAAACATCAGATATTTTATTGATTAAGTGATTTATGTTGAGGAATCCCACTCTAAAACCATCTTTAGACGGCCAAGTTTCTAAAGTGTCAGGCATCCTTAAGATCGGCTAAAGCAGACGAAAAAGGGGGCATACACGAAGTATTACGTGGGGGCGGACGGAAGAAGGGTAAGTAGTGACTAATGAAGATGGGAGGGAGAGGGAAAAAGCCCTAAACAATCAAACAAAACCCCAAACCCCAAACAACAAAAAAAAAATCGACGACGATCTACAGCAACAACAAAGAAAAACAGTAAGGCAGATTAACAAAAAGTAATGCAAGCTTATGTCTATACAATAGAAGAAACTTTGGCCACAAGCACACAAGTAATGCTTGTTTTTTACAATACTAGTATCTTATACTTGAGTCGGTCTTACAAGATTAACGAGAAAGATATTATCATTTCCAAGATCCAGAAAACTGCGAGTGCGTTAACGTGCACATTACATTATACATTTTCATACGCACATAGTCAAACGTTCGCAAACCAAAAATAAAAGAGACATGCACACATTTACAAACTATAAATGCGCTAACATGCACAAAACAATATGTAGTATTTTCATACGCACAGCACTCATTCACACACTAAAGCAAAGAAAGGCATGCACTCAAATTCACTTCCAAAAAAAAAAAACAAAAACAAAAAAAAAAACAACAAAAAAAAAAAAAAACCATAAGTATAAGCATACGGAAGTTAATAAAAGAAAATCATCGTTTATAAGAAGATGAGGATAGTAATGGATATCTTCGTGCGCATACGTACACGTGTACACAAACCTAGACAAACGCACGCACGTGCACGTGCAAAGCACCCCCCCCCCCCCCCCCCCCTTCCCAATACATCCACACACACGTGCGCGCGCGTGCGTGCGCGCCTCGAAGAGAGACACAGGGCAAAAGAGAAGGGAGTGAGGTAGACAGATACTGAACTGGTGATAAATATGTAATGTCATTAATAAGGGGACAAGCCGCTTTGATTTCTCAGTAAATGGGAAGCCATCCTCAGCAAATGTCCTGCATAAGGATGGATCTGTCTTCTGCTTGGTGTGGTGGGGTGACATAAAAATTGTCCGTCGTTCTGTTGCCTCGATAATTAGAAGAGTTGATCAAACTACTGGGAGGATAGGGAGGTGATGGAAAGACATGGTTGCCTTGGTTGGGCGTAGAAATGTTATTAGCACTGTTTAATTGATATTTCAGGCCAGGATTATTTGAGGAGAGCTGTGGGCGAAATGAGGGCGCTATACTCCTGATAGGTTGTGGTCCAGACACTCCTACCTTGGAACCAGAGTTGGGTGCAAGCAGAGGATAATGTTCAGATGATGACAGGGGGAGGGTAGTCAGGTGGTGGCATTTGAAAATCAGCGTGTTCAGCAACGGTTTGGGCGCGTGGGTGGTAAGTGCGAATGTCATAGTTGCAGTTATTTTGTCCAGTATCTTTTAGATTGAAATAAGGAGGTCCGACAGGGTGAATTTCCGCTTTATGAGAGGTCCTCCATAACAGTTTGATGTTTTCTGCTAGTCTGGCAGTACCTCTAGCATTCGGATGAGTAGAGTTACTGTAAAGACTTGTGTCAGAGGCAAACGTTTGAAAGTGGTCAATAAAAATGGCATGGTACTTTGCACAACTCTGTTTAAGGTTGCGGTTTGATGGGAGGATAGAATTATTGAAGGAATGTTTTCCTTTTGCGGGCAGTAGGGAACTAAAACAAACACGTGCCATCGGAAATGTTTTGCGAAGTAGTTTAATGAGATCGCTCCACGTTTCGGTAGACACAGGACCTGAGGGGCATGAGTTTAAAACCCACATGAATGATAATGTCGTTCAGGTGTGGGGTCACAGGTGTTGAAAGAAGCCAGGTTTGGAGGTCTTTGATAGACATGCCAGGGATACAGATTTTAAAAACACGTTCTTGTCGAGGGGCTAGTCTTTTTGGATTAACGTAACGTATTGTGGAATCGCCAATGAATAAGACTGTTGTTTTGTCAGGGATAGTCATTTGTGACAGCGTCTCCCAAAGGGGTGGGTTTAGAATAAGAATTTGTTACATTTGAAGAACTGGAATTCTTTGAGATCGATTTCGAACCTGTTTCTGGTTTATTGTCAGCGTCAGATAGAACTGAAAATGCGTTGGACGTCTGAATGGAAAATGAAGATTGTCTTTAAAACTGTCGGGCGACTCAGAGGGAAAGTCGGGAATTTCTTGGTTGACACTGGGTGGAACCGTGATACAGTCATTGGTTTGGGAAAGGGTTTCTGTCACCATCGTACATTCTTTACTCTCTGTCATAGACACACTGTCTAACAGATGAACAGATGTGGGATCCGTCTGCGTGAATACGTGTGCTGACTCTTTATATCTTGGACTTGGACATACAGTCTGCGTGCAGACTGTCATACGCTGAGGTTGGATTGGTTTAATTTTTTTCAGCTCTGATTGTAAAGATCCTAACTGTGTTTTGATAGAATGGTTCTCTTTGTGTAGTTGGTTGTTTGCTGATTGTAAGGTTGTTACAAGATTTGAAAGATCTTCAATTTTTGATACAATGACATTGAATTTATCTGAAACATTTACACGTAATTCATTTTTAGTGGCTGTTTTAACATCTTCAAAAAAGGAAGTAATGTCAGTTTCTGTCATGCATTGTGCAGTCGACATTGAGTTGACAACTTGCTCTAAAGAAGTCACCCTTCTTTTCAACTCGGGAAAGGGACATGAAGGAGATGTCACTTTATTCTTGCAAAGTGTACGTTTGCTTTTTTGCCGCGTCCTTTTGCTGACAGGCGATGGCTTTTTTAGTGTTGTCTCATCGCTTGCACAACTGTCTGGAGCAACAGGGGGTAGAGGGGGGAAGGAATAACATTGTCCTGCAACTGCGACTCGGTATCTGGTTCAAGGAGCAGCTGCGATGAAGGTGGAGAAGGTGCTTCACTGACCGGAGAACCAGAAACACCGGACATCAGTTTTAAGTCTAGAGAGGAGACTCTGTTAAAAGGACAGGCGCCGGAGCGGCGTTGATGAAAGTGACTGGCGTTTGAAGCAGCGAGTCAGACAATCTGTCA
>JADBJO010018349.1:20000-22500 GCA_016801955.1 Conus betulinus | reverse complement strand
CCTATTCTGACCAATGACATTGAAGCTTCTTTTCATCCCTTTTCCTATTCTGACCAATGACATTGAAGCTTCTTTTCATCCCGTTTCCTATTCTGACCAGTGACATCGAAGTTTCTTTTCACCCCTTTTCCTATTCTGACCTATGACATTGAAGCTTCTTTTCATCCCTTTTCCTACTCTGACCAATTACGTCGAAGCTTCTTCAGCCTCTGTCACAAGGAAGCTTCTCCAGCCCTCTTCGTCTTCTGACCAGTTGCAACCAAGTTCCAGAGGAGTGCTAGCTTACTTTCTGCCTGTCGATCAACATATTGTTCATGACACTATCTTTACTTATACATTTCTTGTACCACAACATTGAATGCAATCTTTTGTTCACTGTCAATCAAATATATGGCTGGTCAAATGCATATACTATACATCATGAAATCGTTGTAGGGGTACTTTGTGTACTTCTTCCTTCAATTGTTTTCCATACAAAAGCACTCTGTTCTTGCATTATTTTCTCTTTGTTTCATGTCAGGCCAGTGTCAATAAAGGCCTAGTCTTCAACAAAATGGCTGATTTGCTTAAAGATAAAACTGATAATACAGATAGAAGAGAACTCCAATGAGCTTTTTTTTTAAATGTCAAATAGCACTTCTCTCTCTCTCTCTCTCTCTCTCTCTCTCTCTCTCTCTCTCTCTCTCTCTCTCTCTCTCTCTCTCTCTCTGCGTGCATTTGTGAATGTGTGTGTGTGTGTGTGTGTGTGTGTGTGTGTGTGTGTGTGTGTGTGTGTACGTGTGTGTGTGTGTGTGTGTGTGTGTGTGTGTGTGTGTGTGTGTGTGTGTGTGTGTGTGTGTGTGTGTGCATGCGTACGTGCACACGAGCGCGCGTGCAAGTTGTATACGATTTAGCTGAAAAAAGCCTGCATCCAGAGGGACAGTGTATTCGTTGCCCCATGATACCTACAATAAGTCAACGACTGGAAAAGAGCCAAACAACCACATGATCTCGTGTCATTCTGTCTGCATCAATCACACTCTACCTCTCAATGGGGAAAGGTGTGTGTGTGTGTGTGTGTGTGTGTGTGTGTGTGTGAGTGTGTGTGTGTGTGTGTGTGTGTGTGTGAGAGAGAGAGAGAGAGAGAGAGAGAGAGAGAGGGGGAGTGGGGAATGGAGGGGGAGGGGTACCACAATATCGCAAGAAGATAAGCAGAATAGGTATCACTGTCAGAAACTTCCTTAGTGTGGTTTGACGTGAAGCAGGAGCAGACTTAAGGAAAACAAAAGATCTCTCTCTCTCTCTCTCTCTCTCTCTCTCTCTCTCTCTCTCTCTCTCTCTCTCTCTCTCTCATATGCTTACCTCTTTCCTGCCACACATCTGTAACTCTCTGCTCTAACGTTGCTGGTTTTAACAGACTGGATAAACCTGACTAGCCTGGCACGTAACAGAGAATGTGTGTGTGTGTGTGTGTGTGTGTGTGTGTGTGTGTGTGTGTTTTTCTTTTTTTCTTTTTTTTTTTTTGTGACGGACCGTTTCCCGTCCGGTCACAAATTTTCATGCAACCGTGCTAGCCGGAAGGTAGTCCTCCGGAAACTGGTTGAAAAGTTTACCACACTGCTACCTCACCTGCGCACCGTTAAAGCCGGGTGAGCGTAACCACAGACACACACACACACACACACACACACACACACACACATGGAGACTATAAGCTTGCTGAAGGCTCATTTTGAGAAGCATTTATTATTCCCCATTCACCCACTCAAGCACATACTGTTAGTTAGGCAGAATTATCTACCACTGCAGATATGAACGCCCCCCCCCCCCCCACACACACACACACACACACCCATTTCTTCAATCTAAAACATAAGAGCAAGCTTTGTTTATGATTGAATATTTCTTGCCGTCATTGCAACACCAAGCTGCTCTGTAGGTTGCTGGAATGGCTCGGTTACATATCCATGGAATTCATAAGTTTATTGTAATTTAGTCCCTTAGTCTCATTTTACATTTTCTACTTTTCATCAGAAAATGTAGCTTGTTTTGCTCTTTCATGATTTTCTTTTGCTTCGTATGTGGTGGCACCTTTGGTTAGTTTCTTGAAAACTCAACAAACATACTATGGTACTGCATACCAGCCTTTTTTTAGGGATAGCATTCTCTCTTAAAACTGAAAAGGCAGTGGAGTCAAGTTACCAGTTTCCGCAGTCACTGAGGAGAAACGATCAGGTTTCGAAATTCCTGTATCTGACCAGGAGTTATATGTTAGTGAGTTTTCTCCCCATTGGAGATTGTTTCCCCCTTGGGACTATAAGCTTGTTGAAAGCTTATTTTGAGAAGAATTTATTATTCCCCATTCACCCACTCAAGCATATACTGTTAGGCAGAATTATCTACCACTGCAGATACGAATGCTTATCTTCCCCTGTTTCTTCAATCTAAGACATCAGAGCAACCTTTGTTTATAATTGAATATTTCTCGCGTCATTGCAACGCCAAGCTGCTCTGTTGGTTG
>JADBJO010018349.1:0-12500 GCA_016801955.1 Conus betulinus | reverse complement strand
TAGATGACGCCTGGGGCCGGAGCAGCCTGAATGATCACAGGAGAAGTGTCTGCCTGTCAGAAACAGTCATCATCACAGGAGAAGTGTCTGCCTGTCAGGAACAGTCATCATCACAGGAGAAGTGTCTGCCTGTCAGGAACAGTCATCATCACAGGAGAAGTGTCTGCCTGTCAGGAACAGTCATCATCACAGGAGAAGTGTCTGCCTGTCAGGAACAGTCATCATCACAGGAGAAGTGTCTGCCTGTCAGGAACAGTCATCTTCACAGGAGAAGTGTCTGCCTGTCAGGAACAGTCATCATCACAGGAGAAGTGTCTGCCTGTCAGGAACAGTCATCATCACAGGAGAAGTGTCTGCCTGTCAGGAACAGTCATCTTCACAGGAGAAGTGTCTGCCTGTCAGGAACAGTCACCATCACAGGAGAAGTGTCTGCATGTCAGGAACAGTCATCATCACAGGAGAAGTGCCTGCCTGTCAGGAACAGTCACCATCACAGGAGAAGTGTCTGCCTGTCAGCAACCGTCATCATCACAGGAGAAAGTGTCTGCCTGTCAGCAACAGTCATCAACACAGGAGAAGTGTCTGTCAGGAACAGTCATCAACACAGGAGAAGTGTCTGCCTGTCAGCAACAGCCATCAACACAGGAGAAGTGTCTGCCTGTCAGGAACAGTCATCATCGCAGGAGAAGTGTCTGCCTGTCAGCAACAGTCATCATCGCAGGAGAAGTGTCTGCCTGTCAGGAACAGTCACCATCACAGGAGAAGTGCCTACCTGTCAGGAAACAGTCATCATCGCAGGAGAAGTGTCTGCCTGTCAGCAACAGTCATCATCGCAGGAGAAGTGCCTGCCTGTCAGGAACAGTCACCATCACAGGAGAAGTGCCTGCCTGTCAGCAACAGTCACCATCACAGGAGAAGTGTCTGCCTGTCAGGAACAGTCACCATCACAGGAGAAGTGTCTGCCTGTCAGGAACAGTCATCATCACAGGAGAAGTGTCTGCCTGTCAGGAACAGTCACCATCACAGGAGAAGTGTCTGCCTGTCAGGAACAGTCATCATCACAGGAGAAGTGTCTGCCTGTCAGGAAACAGTCATCATCAGGAGAAGTGTCTGCCTGTCAGGAACAGTCATCATCACAGGAGAAGTGTCTGCCTGTCAGGAACAGTCACCATCACAGGAGAAGTGTCTGCCTGTCAGGAACAGTCACCATCACAGGAGAAGTGTCTGCCTGTCAGGAACAGTCACCATCACAGGAGAAGTGCCTGTCAGGAACAGTCATCATCGCAGGAGAAGTGTCTGCCTGTCAGGAACAGTCATCATCACAGGAGAAGTGTCTGCCTGTCAGGAACAGTCACCATCACAGGAGAAGTGTCTGCCTGTCAGGAGCAGTCAGGATCAGGGCGTCCAGCGCTCATGTCAGCGGGCAAGGTGAGGCAGAGCTGGAGGTACAGGCTGTGTTGTTGATGGGGAAAATGAGGTACAGGCTGTGTTGTTGATGGGGGAAAATGAGGTACAGGCTGTGTTGTTTGATGGGGAAAATGAGGTACAGGCTGTGTTGTTGATGGGGAAAATGAGATACAGGCTGTGTTGTGATGGGGGAAAATGAGAGGTACAGGCTGTGTTCTTGATGTGGGAAAATGAGGTACAGGCTGTGTTGTTGATGGGGAAAATGAGGTACAGGCTGTGTTGTTGATGGGGGAAAATGAGGTACAGGCTGTGTTGTTGATGGGGGAAGTGAGGTACAGGCTGTGTTGCTGATGGGGGAAAATGAGGTACAGGCTGTGTTGTTGATGGGGGAAAATGAGGTACAGGCTGTGTTGTTGATGGGGAAAATGAGGTACAGGCTGTGTTGTTGATGGGGAAAGGTGAGGTACAGGCTGTGTTGTTGATGGGGGAAAGGCGAGGTACAGCTGTGTTGTTGATGGGGGAAAATGAGGTACAGGCTGTGTTGTTGATGGGGGAAATGAGGTACGGGCTGTGTTTTGATGGGGGAAAATGAGGTACAGGCTGTGTTGTTGATGGGGAAAATGAGGTACAGGCTGTGTTTTGATGGGGGAAATGAGTACAGGCTGTGTCGTTAATGGGGTAAAGGTGAGGTACAGGCTGTGTTGTTGATGGGGGAAAATGAGGTACAGGCTGTGTTGTTGATGGGGAAAGGTGAGGTACAGGCTGTGTTGTTGATGGGGGAAAATGAGGTACAGGCTGTGTTGTTGATGGGGGAAAATGAGGTACAGGCTGTGTTGTTGATGGGGAAAGGTGAGGTACAGGCTGTGTTGTTGATGGGGGAAAAATGAGGTACAGGCTGTGTTGTTGATGGGGGAAAATGAGGTACAGGCTGTGTTGTTGATGGGGACAAGGTGAGGTACAGGGCTGTGTGTTGTTGATGGGGAAAGGTGAGAGGTACAGGCTGTGTTGTTGATGGGGGAAAATGAGGTACAGGCTGTGTTGTTGATGGGGAAAAATGAGGTACAGGCTGTGTTGTTGATGGGGGGGGAAAATGAGGTACAGGCTGTATTGTTGATGGGGGAAAATGAGGTACAGGCTGTGTTGTTGATGGGGAAAGGTGAGGTACAGGCTGTGTTGTTGATGGGAAAAATGAGGTACAGGCTGTGTTGTTGATGGGGGAAAATGAGGTACAGGCTGTGTTGTTGATGGGGGAAAAATGAGGTACAGGCTGTGTTGTTGTGATGGGGAAAATGAGGTACAGGCTGTGTTGTTGATTGGGGAAAATGAGGTACAGGCTGTGTTGTTGATGGGGGAAAGGGTGAGGTACAGGCTGTGTTGTTGATGGGGACAAGGTGAGGTACAGGCTGTGTTGTTGATGGGGACAAGGTGAGGTACAGGCTGTGTTGTTGATGGGGACAAGGTGAGGTACAGGCTGTGTTGTTGATGGGGAAAGGTGAGGTACAGGCTGTGTTGTTGATGGGGAAAAATGAGGTACAGGCTGTGTTGTTGATGGGGGAAAATGAGGTACAGGCTGTGTTGTTGATGGGGGAAAATGAGGTACAGGCTGTGTTGTTGATGGGGAAAGGTGAGGTACAGGCTGTGTTTTTTGGGGGGGAAAATGAGGTACAGGCTGTGTTGTTGATGGGGGAAAATGAGGTACAGGCTGTGTTGTTGATTGTGAAAGTGAGGTACAGGCTGTGTTGTTGATCGGGGAAAGGTGAGGTACAGGCTGTGTTGTTGATGGGGAAAAGTGAGGTACAGGCTGTGTTGTTGATGGGGGAATGTGAGGTACAGGCTGTGTTGTTGATGGGGACAAGGTGAGGCAGCAGAAGAGCTGGAGGTACAGGCTGTGTTGTGATGGGGAAGTGTTGTTGGGGAGACTGACTGCCTTTTTACTCTTTCTATCTGTCTCTGTCTGTCTCCCTCCCTATCTCCCTGTCTTTCTTTCTCTCTGTTTCTGTCTTCTGTCTATCTGTCTGTCTGTCTGTCTGTCTGCCTGTCTGTCTGTCTGTCTGTCTGTCTCTCTCTCTCTCTCTCTCTCTCTCTCTCTCTCTCTCTCTCTCTCTCTCCCTCTCTCTCTCTCTCTCTCTCTCTCTCTGTTTCTCTTTCTATCTGTCTGTCTCTGTCTCTGACTCTCGCTCTCTCACTCTGCCCGTCTGTCTACCTGTCTTTCTCCCTATGCTCTGTCTGTCTGTCTGTCTGTCTGTCTGTCTGTCTGTCTCTCTCTCTCTCTCTGTCATTCCAAAAACAGTTTTTCCTCCCTCTCCTCTTAGATCTCAACTCCCTCACTATAGGTCAGGCCCAAAGTTGCCAGTATTGAGTGATGGGGCACACCAGGCCCAGTGGCTTCTAATATGATTGTCTCTATCCATTGTTTACAGCCAGTGTGGCTCCTAATTGACATCTGGACACTGTCAGCCAGGGTCACTCTGCCACTGAGGATGCCACAGAATCTTGAACACGTCGCATTGTTGTTTCTCGTTGTTCTACAGCGACACTGAACCTTAATACAGAGGAGGAAGATGACCGATGTAGGTGATCAAGCCTTTCATCCTCGAAGCGTTGTTGGGATTATTTGGGACGGAGACCAGCAGGACCAGCCCTGGGAATGGGAAGAGTGGTGGATTTCCTGGCCAGACTGATATCACTCAGTGTGCTCACAGCGGTAATCAGGGGGAAGAGAGATAGAGCGGGGAAGACAGTGCCAGAGTGTTGGGAACTGTTAGTGATGGGTGTTGGGGTAAGGGGGGGGGGGGGTCTGGTGGTTTGTGGGGACTGGGGAATGGCTTGTACCTCTCCTCTGTCATCCCACCAGAGCAGGATGATTGTTGCCGTGCTACTATTGATCCACCATGGGAAAGTCCCCATGGAGTAAGCCAAACTTGTACATGAAGCCACTTTTGTGAGATAGAAACAAACAGCGGTTAATGTCAGGATGATTGAATATCATCAGAGAGAGAGAGAGAGAGAGAGAGAGAGGGAGAGAGAGAGAGAGAGAGAGAGAGAGAGAGAGAGAGAGAGAGAGAGAGAGAGAGAGAGAGAGAGACAGACGACAGACAGACAGACACAGACAGACAGACAGACAGACAGAATAAAACGTACATAGACATTTATAAATACCCCCTCCTCTCTCCCCCTCTCTCATTCCCCCCCCCCACTCTCTCTGTTCTTACTTTTTTTTTCTCTCCTCTCTTAGCAAGCCATACAGCCGCCCTTTCCTCCAACCGCGAGCTGTAAGTTATGAATAATGGAACAAACCTGACAAGGCTGTCATGTAATATAACTCCGGTTTTTCTTTATTAACAGCGAGCAGCATTAAAAATCAGGGGCACGGCTAGGGGAGATAACCTGTTCACAAGGGGTGACACTGAACGTCTACAATATCGCATTGTTATTTGTGATGATTTCATAACTGTGCAAAACCCATCACCCATGCAGGAAAACGAGTGTTGTTCATCAAGCCTTCATCCTAGACGGACAATGTGAGGCAGATAGTGAGAGCAGCAATGAGGACAATGAACATGTAATGGAACAATGTGAGGCAGATAGTGAGAGCACTGAGGAAGATGAGTAGGCAGAAGAACAATGTGAGGCAGATAGTGAGAGCAATGAGGAAGATGAGTAGGCAGAAGAACAATGTGAGGCAGATAGTGAGAGCAATGAGGAAGATGAGTAGGCAGAAGAACAATGTGAGGCAGATAGTGAAAGCAATGAGGAAGATGAGTAGGCAGAAGAACAATGTGAGGCAGATAGTGAGAGCAATTGGAAGATGAGTAGGCAGAAGAGCAGTGTGAGGCACAGTTCAGACACTGACGATGATGCACAGATCTAAACCTTACGTGGTTTGCCATCTGAGATCGTCAGCTTTGCCTCAAGAGTCAGAGGCTTGTCTCGCCATGCAACCCCCCCCAGAACGGGAACGCACGCACAGACGCTGGAGCATTCCTCTCCTAAAGGACGCTCCCCTTTTACCCACACTGGACACCAATTCTGGAGCTGTTTGTTCCTCTTCAGCTGCCTCGAGAGAGGTCGACAATGGGTTGGGACCTCTGAGACTCAACAAACACAGACATCTTAATGTGGCCAATTGTTGTGCGGCTGGTTTAGAATCAAGATTAGCGGAGGCAGGCGGGGGGTAATGTGACGACTGATGGTCTTCCTGTCTAGACCGGCCATACACAGTGTGAGCAGAACGGTGGTCAGGAGAAAGGAAGTCACCACGGGGCAAGTAGTTGGAGAAAGTAGGGGAGACTTCACTGATGTCTATTGGGCTTATGAGAGTCGGGTGGTTTGACGAGATTAAACATTGGCTTCTCTCTTTCTTCTGTCTGTCTGTCTGTCTGTCTGTCTGTCTATCTGTCTGTCTGTCTGTCTGTCTGTCTCTCTCTCTCTCTCTCTCTCTCTCTCTCTCTCTCTCTCTCTCTCTCTCTCTCTCTCTTGTTGACAAATATGAACAGACAGAAGTACAGGGACTGGAGGTAGATGTCACACCTTTTTACAGCAAGCGTAAGACACAACTGTATGGAACTTCCCTATGTCATCACAGCAGTGGCTGCCTTCCTGTCCTGGCCTATCACAATCAAGCTTATTTAGTCCTCTCTATATCCTGGCCTATCACAATCAAGCTTATTTAGTCACCTCTATATCTTGGCCTATCACAATCAAGCTTATTTAGTCATCTCTATATCCTGGCCTATCATAATCAAGCTTATTTAGTCATCTCTATGTCCTGGCCTATCACAATCAAGCTTATTTAGTCATCTCTATATCCCAGCCAATCACAATCAAGCTTATCTAGTCATTTCTATATCCTGACCTATCACACCTAAGTTTCTCCAGACTCTTAATGATCAGAGCAATAATCAGACTGGTTCCATCTCATTTTCGTCATTGACCTTCCTGTCTTAACAAGCCACAGTTAAGACGTTCAGCCCATGTCAGATCGTCACAACTAATCCTCCCTCCTCCTCCTCCTCCTGCTCCTCCTCCTCCCTCCTCCTCCTCCTGCTCTTCCTCCTCCTCTTCCTCCTCCTCTTCCTCCTCCTCCTCCTCTTCCTCCTCCTCCTCCTCCTCCTCCTCCTCCTCCTCCTCCTCCTGCCCTCCTCCTCCTCCTGCTGCTCCTCCTCCTCCTCCTCCTCCTCCTTCTTCTTCTTCTTCTTCTTCTTCTTCTTCTTCTTCTTCTTCTTCTTCTTCTTACATTATTGTTGTTGTTGTTGTCATTTTATTATTTTTAATGCTGTTGTTTTCGTTGTTGTTGTCATTTACTTAACTACGTGCTTATTTACTCTTTTAAGTCAGAAAATAAAAAAAGAGAAGTTCCTAGCTGGACAGAGCATATGACGTGGAGCCTAGTACCAGGTGTAAAGGCACCGAGTACCAGGTGTAAAGGTACCTAGTGCCAGGTGTAAAGGTACCTAATGTCAGGTGTAAAGGTACCTAATGTTAGGTGTAAAGATACCTAGTGCCAGGTGTAAAGGCACCTAGTACCAGGTGTAAAGGTACCTAATGTCAGGTGTAAAGGTACCTAGTCCCAGGTGTAAAGGTACCTAATGTCAGGTGTAAAGGTACCTAGTGCCAGGTGTAAAGGTACCTAGTGCCAGGTGGAAAGGTACCTAATGTCAGGTGTAAAGGTACCTAGTGCCAGGTGTAAAGGTACCTAGTACCAGGTGTAAAGGTATCTAGTGCCCGGTGTAAAGGTATATAGTGCCAGGTGCAAAACGGCCATTAACATGCCGAGTGGCTGATCGCCAATCTGTGGGCCTGAAGATCTGGTGATAGTCTTATTCAGAAGATCCAGTGATTATGTCATTCTGAAGCTGTCCGATCTTAGGTTCTTTCTTTATTTCATGTTCTAGTTTCATAGCCGACTTTCCTTCACAAGCGTGTATCAGCGAGGTCAGTTATTATCCCCTTATCTGTGGCTCCTTTCTGTTCGAAACCTTTCAACTGCAGCCATGTTTGCCCTATACATTGGCTTCATGGCCACGCTGATAGCAACGTCATACAATTAGAAGAAAACTCCAATCTGACGGATCATTACGTGTTCGAAGTTAGTGTAAAAAAGGAACTCGGGTATGTGCTCAAATTCCTGGTCTTTTCATGTGCATTTATTTGTAAAAAAGAGTATGTCGACGAAAATCGTATTTATTTCTTTGCAAACTTTTGACGACAGGGCTTTAAAGTTTTTGTTTACCCTTCAGTGTATGGGCTCATTTCTTCACCCTGTAGTGTATGGGCTCATTTCGTCACCCTGTAGTGATTGGGCTCATTCAGTCACGCTGTAGTGATTGGGCTCATTCAGTCACCCTGTAGTGTATGGGCTCATTCAGTCACCCTGTAGTGTATGGGCTCATTCAGTCACCCTGTAGTGTATGGGCTCATTCAGTCACCCTGTAGTGTATGGGCTCATTCAGTCACCCTGTAGTGTATGGGCTCATTCAGTCACCCTGCAGTGTATGGGCTCATTCAGTCACCATGTAGTGTATGGACTCATTCAGTCACCCTGTAGTGTATGGGCTCATTTCTTCACCCTGTAGTGTATGGGCTCATTCAGTCACCCTGTAGTGTATGGGCTTATTCAGTCACCCTGTAGTGTATGGACTCATTTCGTCACCCTATAGTGTATGGGCTCATTTCGTCACCCTGTAGTGTATGGGTTCATTTCGTCACCCTGTAGTGTATGGACTCATTTCGTCACCCTGTAGTGTATGGGCTCATTTCGTCACCCTGTAGTGTATGGGCTCATTTCGTCACCCTGTAGTGTATGGACTCATTTCTTCACCTGTAGTCTATGGGCTCATTCAGTCATCCTGTAGTGTATGGGCTCATTCAGTCACCCTGTAGTGTATGGGCTCATTTCGTCACCCTGTAGTGTATGGACTCATTTCGTCACCCTGTAGTGTATGGGCTCATTTCGTCACCCTGTAGTGTATGGGCTCATTTCGTCACCCTGTAGTGTATGGGCTCATTTCGTCACCCTGTAGTGTATGGGCTCATTTCGTCACCCTGTAGTGCATGGGCTCATTTCGTCACCCTGTAGTGTATGGACTCATTTCGTCACCCTGTAGTGTATGCGCTCATTCAGTCACCCTGTAGTGTATGGGCTCATTCAGTCACCCTGTAGTGTACGGGCTCATTCAGTCACCCTGTAGTGTATGGGCTCATTCAGTCACCCTGTAGTGTATGGGCTCATTCAGTCACCCTGTAGTGTATGGACTCATTTCGTCACCCTGTAGTGTATGGGCTCATTTCTTCACCCTGTGGTCTATGGGCTCATTCAGTCACCCTGTAGTGTATGGGCTCATTTCGTCACCCTGTAGTGTATGGGCTCATTTCGTTACCCTGTAGTGTATGGGTTCATTCAGTCACCCTGTAGTGTATGGGCCTCATTTAGTCACCCTGTGGTGCCTGGGCCCATTTAGTCACCCTGTAGTGTACGGCCTCATTTAGTCACCCTGTAGTGCCTGGGCCCATTAGTCACCCTGTAGTGTATGGGCTTATTCAGTCACCCCTGTAGCGTATAGGCTCATTTCGTCACCATGTAGTGTATGGGCTCATTTCGTCATTCTGTAGTGTATGGACTCATTTCGTCACCCTGTAGTGTATGGGCTCATTTCGTCACCCTGTAGTGTATGGGCTCATTTCGTCACCCTGTAGTGTATGGGCTCATTTCGTCACCCTGTAGTGTATGGGCTCATTCAGTCACCCTGTAGTGTATGGGCTTATTCAGTCACCCTGTAGTGTATGGGCTCATTCAGTCACCCTGTAGTGTATGGGCTTATTCAGTCACCCTGTAGTGTATGGGCTCATTTCGTCACCCTGTAGTGTATGGGCTCATTTCGTCACCCTGTAGTGTATGGGTTCATTTCGTCACCCTGTAGTGTATGGGCCCATTTCGTCACCCTGTAGTGTATGGGCTTATCTATTCACCCTGTAGTGTATGGGCCCATTCAGTCACCCTGTAGTGTATGGGGGCTCATTCAGTCACCCTGTAGTGTATGGGCTCATTCAGTCACCCTGTAGTGTATGGGCTCATTTCGTCACCCTGTAGTGTATGGGCTCATTTCGTCACCCTGTAGTGTATGGGCTCATTTAGTCACCCTGTAGTGTATGGGCTCATCAGTCACCATGTAGTGTATGGACTCACTCATTCAGTCACCCTGTAGTGTATGGGTTCATTCAGTCACCCTGTAGTGTATGGGCTCATTCAGTCACCCTGTAGTGTATGGGCTCATTCAGTCACCCTGTAGTGTATGGGCTCATTCAGTCACCCTGTAGTGTATGGGCTCATTCAGTCACCCTGTAGTGTATGGGCTCATTCAGTCACCCTGTAGTGTATGGGCTCATTTAGTCACCCTGTAGTGTATGGGCTCACTCAGTGACCCTGTAGTGTATGGGCTCATTCAGTCACCCCCTGTAGTGTATGGACTCTCATTCAGTCACCCTGTAGTGTATGGGCTCATTCAGTCAGCCTGTAGTGTATGGGCTCATTCAGTCACCCTGTAGTGTATGGGCTCATTTCGTCACCCTGTAGTGTATGGGCTCATTCAGTCACCCTGTAGTGTATGGGCTCATTCAGTCACCCTGTAGTGTATGGGCTCATTTCGTCACCCTGTAGTGTATGGGCTCATTTCGTCACCCTATAGTGTATGGGCTCATTCAGTCACCCTGTAGTGTATGGGCTCATTCAGTCACCCTGTAGTGTATGGGCTCATTCAGTCACCATGTAGTGTACGGGCTCATTCAGTCACCCTGTAGTGTATGGGCTCATTCAGTCAGCCTGTAGTGTATGGGCTCATTCAGTCACCCTGTAGTGTATGGACTCATTTCGTCACCCCTGTAGTGTATGGGTCATTTCGTCACCCTGTAGTGTATGGGCTCATTTCCTCACCCTGTAGTGTATGGGCTCATTCAGTCACCCTGTAGTGTATGGGCTCATTTAGTCACCCTGTAGTGTATGGGTTCATTCAGCACCCTGTAGTGTATGGGCTCATTCAGTCACCCTGTAGTGTATGGGCTCATTCAGTCACCCTGTAGTGTATGGGCTCATTCAGTCACCCTGTAGTGTATGGGCTCATTTAGTCACCCTGTAGTGTATGGGCTCATTCAGTCACCCTGTAGTGTATGGTCTCATTTCGTCACCCTGTAGTGTATGGGCTTATCCAGTCACCCTGTAGTGTATGGGCTCATTCAGTCACCCTGTAGTGTATGGGCTCATTTAGTCACCCTGTAGTGTATGGGCTCATTTAGTCACCCTGTAGTGTATGGGCTCGTTTAGTCACCCTGTAGTGTATGGGCTCATTTCTTCACCCTGTAGTGTATGGGCTCATTCAGTCAGCCTGTAGTGTATGGGCTCATTCAGTCACCCTGTAGTGTATGGACTCATTTCGTCACCCTGCAGTGTATGGGCACATGTCGTCAGGCAAACCGCACAGTGTGCATGTATACAATGTAGTGAGCAAACAACTCACGATAATTGGTTCATCAGGAGTAGGACAGAGGAAAGTCACTGCATTGGTTGTTGTTGTTGATGATGATGTTGTTGTTGTTGTGTTGTTGTTGTTGTTTGTTGTTGTTGATGATGATGATGATGATGATGATGATGATGAGAGAGAGAGAGAGAGAGAGAGAGAGAGAGAGAGAGAGAGAGAGAGAGAGAGAGAGAGAGAGGCAAATACTCTATATAAGCTGAGAGCACCAAATCAATACCAACCCCCACCATCCCCCCCGTTACGTTTCTCCTACCCCCACCCCCCATTCCTCTTCCCCGACAAAGTCTGATTACACTGACACACTTGCTGCCTCTTGCTCATTGACATGAGCACAGTTCCAGTGGTGTAGATAGGAAGGCATCCACGTGAAGTATCTGGGCCATTGCCACCAGATGAGGACAATTACTGACCAAGAACGACGAGCAACACACCCCATCAGTTAGTCTTCTCCCTGTTCTCTTCCACAGCTTACAGAGAGCAGGGTGACGTAGTGGAGAAGGATGATGGGGGGTGGGGGTGTGGGGGGGATGGGGGTCACTTCAGAGTGTCATAATAATTCTCACCCGACGCAGACGACAGTCCAGTTTCCAACAGTGTCCATACAATTCTGCCCCCCCCCCCCCCCCCCCCCCCCCCCCCCCCCCCCCCTTCCCCACTTGTCAGCGCGATGGCATTTTCACTTCCGTCTAGTTTTAAACGCCTTGACTCTGATTGGTCTGAAGAGATAGGTTTCCCTTACCTTGATTATGACTGGTCTAAAAAAAAAAAAAAAAAAAAGACAGCCTCTTGTTTACCTTGATACTGATTGGTCCAGAGAGAAAGGAAGCTTCTTCTTTATCCTGATTCTGACTAGTCTAAAAAAAAAAATAAGAAGACAGCTTCTCCTGTGTCTTCAGTGTGACTGGTCTGCAAAAGAAGACTGCCTCTCCTGTGTCTTCAGTGTGACTGGCCTAAAAGAAAGAAGATCGCTTCTCCTGTGTCTTCAGTGTGACTGGCCTAAAAAAAAGAGATCGCTTCTCCTGTGCTTTACTTGTGACTGGTCTGCAAAAGAAGACAGCCTATCCTATGCCTTAACTCTGACTGGTCTGCAAAAAGAAGACGGCCTCTCCTATGCCTTAACTCTGACTGGTCTGCAAAAAGAAGACAGCCTCTCCTATGCCTTAACTCTGGCTGGTCTGCAAAAAGAAGACAGCCTCTCCTATGCCTTAACTCTGGCTGGTCTGCAAAAAGAGACCGCTTCTGCTGTGCCTTCTTAAGTCTGGCTGGTCCACAGAGGTTTGTTTACCTGGACTCTGATTGGTCGAGGGAGGTGGACAGTGCGGTTGAAGGGGTGGGAGAGGTGGGGTTGAGGCTCAGAACGTGGGGAGTTTTTAATTGAGGATGTGTGTTAGCTTGCTGTTGGCTGGTTGGAATGTTTCAACGGGTAGAGCTGACGGATGTGGGATCGAACTCGTGGTGTGGTCATTTTATGTCTTGAAACCCCGCTGCTCTCTGCTCATTGACCAGCTAGCTCAGGGAGAGGTAAGGGAGAGTAGCTCAGGCCTCCCTCAGGGAGAGGTAAGG
>JADBJO010018348.1:17500-35545 GCA_016801955.1 Conus betulinus | reverse complement strand
TCCCTACACTACCCACCCGTCCACAGGCTTCGTTCTTTTGCTGGAGTTGTCCATGGAGAGGACCTACCACCTCCCACCACCACAAACGGCCTCCCCCCCCCCCCCACACACACTTCACCATTCGTCCCTACACTACCCACCGTCCACAGGCTTTCGTTCTTTTGCTGGAGTTGTCCATGGAGAGACCTACCACCTCCACCACCACAAACGGCCTCCCCCCCCCCCCCCACCCCACCACACTTATCATTCGTCCCTACACTACCCACCGTCCACAGGCTTCGTTCTTTTGCTGGAGTTGTCCATGGAGAGACTACCTACCACCTCCACCACCACAAACCCCCCCCCCCCCCCCCCCCCAAACACACACACACTCATCATTCGTCCCCTACACTACCCACCGTCCACAGGCTTCGTTCTTTTGCTGGAGTTGTCCATGGAGAGACTACCACCTCCACCACCACAAACGGCTTCCCCCCCCCCCCCCCCCCCACCCACACATCCACATTCGTCCCCCACTACCCCCGTCCACAGGCTTCGTTCTTTTGCTGAGAGTTGTCCATGGAGAGACCTACCACCCTCCACCAACACAACCAACACCCCTCACTCCCCCCCCCCCCCCCCCCCCCACACCTACACACACACGTCCTCACACACAGTCATTCGTCCCTACACTACCCACCGTCCACAGGCTTCGTTCTTTTGCTGGAGTTGTCCATGGAGAGACTACCACCTCCTCCACCACCACAAACGGCCTCACCCACCCCTCCCCCCCCCCCAACACACACACACACACACGTCATTCGTCCCGACCACTACCACACCGTCCACAGGCTTGCGTTCTTTTTGCTGGAGTTGTCCATGGGAGAGACCTACCACCTCCACCACCACAAACGGCCTCAACCCCCCCCCCCCCCCCCCCCCACCCCACACACACACACACACACACATCATTCGTCCCGACACTACCCACCGTCCACAGGCTTCGTTCTTTTGCTGGGTGTTGTCCATGGGGGGACCTACCACCCTCCACCACCACAAACGGCCTCAACCCCCCCCCCCCCCCCCTTCACAACACACACACCCACACACACAACACACACACACACACACACCACACCACACACACACCCATTCGTCCCTACACTACCCACCGCCCACAGGCTTGGTTCTCTTGCTGGAGTTGTCCATGGGGGGAACCTACCACCTCCACCACCACAAACGGCCTCAACCCCCCCCCCGCCTCCCCCCCCCCCCCCCCCGCACACACATCATTGTTCCTACACTACCCCACCGTCCACAGGCTTGGTTCTCATTCTGGAGTTATCCATGGGAAGACCTATCACCTCCACCACCACAAACGGCCTCATCCCCCCCATCATTCGTCCCTCGGGACACAAGGTTCCGACCCGCTAGCACCTGCCACACCAGCAGTGCTCTTTAGTCACTCGTTCACCGATAGCAGCAGCAGCAGCAGCAGCAGCAGAAGAAGAAGAAGAAGAAGAAGAAGAAGAAGAAGATATGATGAAATATCACACTAAATTGAATAGCTATAACTCAGTTTTGTAGTCTTACTGTAACTGGCGTATAAGCACGTAATTTCATTACCAAGTACCCCCAGCACAACCAGCTGCAACCATCGGGTAGCACAACAGGTAAATCATCAAGATTAAAAACGATCACATATATCCAAAAGAAAAAAAAAAAGCACAGGCAGGAACAAGAAGCTGTCGTGTTATAGTTGAAAATGTCGGCTTTATTTGCCTTCCTCAGCAAATGACGTCACTCCCTTGAGTGCCAGCAGGTAAGGTAATGAGGGAAAGAGACGTAAAAAGATTTCAATATGACGTAAAATGAAATAAATTGTGCACTAGAATGATGCATGACTCGACAGACCTGCCAGAGATAGTAATCAGATGAATGAAAGCTGTGTGTGTGTGTGTGTGTGTGTGTGTGGTTGTGTGTGTGTGTGTGTGTGTGTGTGTGTGTGTGCGCGCGCGCGCGCGCGTGCGTAAATGCGTTTGTGCGTGTGAACGCATCTGGAAAAATGTGAACAAAATATACACATTATGTGTGTGTGTGTGTGTGTGTGTGTGTGTGTGTGTGTGTGTGTGTGTGTGGTGTGTGTGTGTGTGCGCGCGCGCGCGCGCATGCGCGTGAGTGTGTGTGTGTGTGCACACGCATGGCACGGGGGCACTGGGATTCTAGTGATAAAATGCACATCTCTGACGACTCAGCACTTCATGGTCGAGGGACGTCTCTCAGAAATACAGATTAACAGACAGACTCCACGGACAGAAAAACAGACAGAGGGACAGACAGAGGGGCAGAGACACACAGACACAATCGATGAAGGTCGACAAAAAGGACCCTTCATGGTTCTGGACTCTCAGACAGACAGACAGACAAACAAACAGACAGATTAACAGACAGCAAGCAAAAACAGACCGATAGACAGACAGTCACTATGATAGTCCAAAAAGTGGACCTCGATGGACACTTTTGTGGTCAGTCAGACTGACAGACAGCAGACAGACGGACAGGCAGACATACAGACAGGCAGTCAGACGGACAGGCAGACAGACAGACAGTCAGTCAGACAGACAGATAGACAGACGGACAGGCAGACAGAGACGGACAGACAGGACAGACAGGACAGACAGACAGACAGACAGACAGACAGACAGACAGGCAGACAGGCAGTCCAGACGGACATGCAGACAGACGGACTGGCACACACACGGACACACAACACTGACCGTGACGGTCAAGAAGTGGACCTCGTGGGGCACTTTGTGGTTGAGGATGTCGTTCAAAACTGTACTGGGGATCTCGCATGAAAGCAGGCTTCAGGACCATAGCCACATCTGAAACAGACACCCCCACCCCCACCCCCCGATACACACACACACACACACACACACACACACACACACACACACACACACACACACACACACACACACACAACATCCTCATCTTTTGGAATGGATATATGAATGTAACAACACCCCCTTCCACTACCACCATCCACACTCCCACATCCACCCCACCCTCTCCCCCCTCCACACACACACACACACACACACACATAATGCAAACAATTAAGTAATATTAAAATCATATATTAGGCTATATAGCAATACTCATTTTATATATACAACACACACACACACACACACACACAACATAATATATATATATATAGATATATATATATATATATATATATATATATATATATATATATATATATATATATATAATGAGTATTGCTAAGAAGCCTAATATGATTTAAAAGAGCTCGACCCCTTGGGGACAAACATCTGTTAAAACCAAATGTTTAAAAGGAGTATTAAAATATCTACAACGTTGTTTCGAGCAAGGTTCTCTTCAGAATGATGCTTGGGTCGCCTACCCGCCGACGTATATAGCATAGCATGTAGGTCGTTTTCACGTGCAAGTTGGTTTCACGTGTTTTGGGGGGTTTCAGGTTGATGTCTATATGTATGTATGTATGTGGAAAGGGTCCGTACCGTGACCATTCACACAAATTATCGCCCTCCATACTCCATCCATGTTTCCTGTTTATCTCTGCCCTTGGTAAATTATCTCAAGGTCAACAAACGTCGTATGTATGTCTTCTATTTTTTCATTAATTTCATCTATCTGTCGTCTGTCTGTCTTCTTCTATTATCTATCTAATTATCTATCTATCTATCTATCTATCTATCTATCTGTCTATCTATCTATCTATCTATCTATCTATCTATCTATCTATCTATCTATCTATCTATTTATCTGTTTAGTTGGTTGGTTGGTTGGTTATTTATTTACTTTGCTTCGTTCGGGTAATACAACTTTTGGAAAAGAGATTAAATCGAAGACTTGTATTAACTGCCCCCCACCCCCGCCCCCCTTCTTTTTTTTCCAAACCCTCTCGAGGCCTCACCCCTCCCCTCCCTCCTCTCTCATTCACGAAGTGGAGGCGCTCTCTCATACATCCTGTGTAGCTGGATTGTAGCATCACAACATCCTGAAGCTGGATTGTAGACATCACATACATCCTGTAGCTGGATTGTAGCATCACATGCATCCTGTCAGCATGGATTGTAGCATTGTAGCACACATACATCCTGTAGCTGGATTGTAGCATCACATACATCCTGTAGTTGGATTGTAGCATCACATGCATCCTGTAGCTGGATTGTAGCATCACATACATCCTGTAGTGGATGTAGCATCACATACATCCTGTAGTGGATTGTAGCATACATGCATCTGTAGCTGGATTGTAGCATCACATACATCCTGTAGCTGGATTGTAGCATCACATAATCCTGTATTGGATTGTAGAATCAAATGATCCTGTAGCTGGATTGTGCATCACTAATACTTTAGTTGGATTGTAGATCACTCCTTTTCTGTGACTATACAACATTCGGCACTGATGCAGCAACAGATTCCATCGGCAGACTGCTGGATTGACAACCGCCTGATGGGTGTACAATACAGATGACAACCACCTGATGGTGTACAATACAGATTGACAAACCACCTGATGGTGTACAATATTTATGATGACAACCACCTGATGGTGTACAAATACTTATGATTGACACACCACCTGATGGTGTACAATACAGATTGACAACCAACCTGATGGTGTACAATACGTATGATTGACAACCAGCTGATGGTGTCCAATACTAATGATTGACAACCACCTGATGGTGTACAACATTGATTGACAAACCACCTGATGGTGTACAATACTTATGATTGACAACCGCCTGAGGGGTGTACAATACTTATGATTGACACTGATGATGTACGATACGTATGATTGACACCCACCTGATGGTGTACAATACTATGATTGACAACCACCTGATGGTGTACAATACTTATGATGACAACCCCCTGGGTGTAATACGTATGATTGACACTCACCTGATGCGTAAAATACTTATGATTGACAACCGCTTGATGGTGTACAATACTTATGATTGACAACCACCTGATGGTGTACATAAGTATGATGACAACCACCTGATGGTGTACAATACTTACGATTGACAACCGCTGATGGTGTACAATACTTATGATTGACAACCACCGCTTGATGGTGTACAATACTTATGATTGACAACCGCCTGATGGTGGTACAATACTTATGATTGACAACCACCTGATGGTGTACAATACGTATGATTGACAACACCTGATGGTGTACAATACGTATGATTGACAACCACCTGATGGTGTACAATACAGATTGACAACCACCTGATGGTGTACAAATACTTATGATTGACAACCACCTGATGGTGTACATTACTTATGATGACAACCGCCTGATGGTTTACAATATTTATGATTGACAACCGCCTGATGGGTAACAATACAGATTGACAACCACCTGATGGTGTACAGTACAGATTGACAATCACCTGATGGTGTACAATACACTTATGATTGACAACCACTGATGGTGTACAGTAAGAATGACAACCACCTGATGTTGTCCCAGTACAGATTGACAACCACCTGAAGGTGTACAATACTTATGATTGACAACCCCTGATGGGTAAGTATGCAGATTGACAACCACCTGATGGTGTACAATACAGATTGACAACCACTGATGGTTTGTACATACAGGACTGACAACCACCTGATGGTATACAATATAGATTGACAACCACCTGATGGTATACAATATAGATTTGACAACCACCTGATGGTGTACAACACTGATTGACAACACTCATGATGGTGTACAATATAGATTGACAACCACCTGATGGTGTACAGTACAGACACACGCATCGCGAGCGCGCGCGCGCGCGCGCGCGCACACAACAAACACCCACACACACACACACACACACACACACACACACACCAACACACACACACACACACACACACACCACACCACACACACATACACACACACACACAATGACAAACCAATTTATTGTCAGATTAACTCAGGGTTGTACTGACAAGACACAACACACACAACAACACACACCACACACCCACACACACACACACACACACACACACACACACAACCCACCACACACACACCACACACACACACACACACACACACACCACACACACACACCACACTGTGCGCACCACCACAAGGAAAACGTCCGACGACGAGACGACCCGGAAGTGATTGTAACCCCCTAAACCCCCCCCCCGCCCCACCACCACCACCACCCATTCTGCACCCCCCCCCCCCACCCCCTTACTGACCGTCCCGTTGGTCAGGAAGAGGGCCTGGTTGAGCTGCATGGGCAGGTCGGGGGTCTGGTAGTGAGGGCCACAATCTGCGCTCCAGACGTCCATTTCATGACGGGGTCATAGTTCGTGGAGTCGAAGCGGGTTCCACTTGGGGTACACCTCAATAGCTGCTGGCGGCTCACCCTGCACAACACGTGCAACCAACTATCGTTAGCAACTGTCACGTGTCAAAGGTCAACAGTGAGTTTGCAAAGTGAGGTGACGTACTGCAGGCGGAAATTGAAACACGTTTTTAGAAAGATTTTAATCAACTCCTGTCGGTTAACGTGGAACAAATATTAACGACACAAAACACGACGTCTTTCGACCTCTTAGGTTTTCTTCAGGCAAGGCAAAACAACCTCAGTATAACAATCCAGAGCAATCAGAAGCAAGGCAAAACAATACGTCAATCAGAAGCAAGGCAAACAACACTCAATGGAGAAGGAGAACAAGGCAAACAACACTCAGGGGCAATCAAGAAGCAAGGCAATCACTCAGGATACGTCAATGGAGAAGCAAGGCAAACAACAACTCAGGATAACGTCAATCAAGAACAAGGCAAACAAGATAGCAATCAAGAAAGCAAGGCAGAACACCAGGATAACGTCAATCAAGAAGCAAGGCAAAACAACACTCAGGATACCGTCAATCAAGAAGCAAGGCAAACAATGATAACGTCATCAAGGATAAGCAAGTCAAAGAAACACTCAGATAACCGCAATGGACAAGAAGCAAAGAAGAAAGCAAGGCAAACAACACTCAGGATAACGTCAATCAAGAAGCAAGGCAAACAACACTCAGGATACGTCAATCAAGAAGCAAGGCAAAAACAACAATCAGGATAAGTCAATCAAGAAGCAAACAACACTCAGGATAACGTCAATCAAGAAGGAACAATCACTCATCTCCTCAACTTCGGCGTGAGATGGCCGTTCTCAAAGATAAAAAACTGTTCGTTAGATCAGTTTGTCATTTAAAAACTGGACATAAGGCTTATCTAAGACTGTTCGTTATATCAGTTTGTCATAAAAACTGGACATTGGCCTTATCTAAGACTGTTCGTTAGATCAGTTTGTCATACAAGCTGGCCCTACGGCTTTCATAACACTGCTCGTCGTTACATCAGTTTTTTTTTATATACAAGCTGGACACTGTAGCCACATGAAAGTGTTGGTTGTATACGTGTGTGATACAAGGCATACCCGTTAACCAATATCAAGCATATTGATGTTTGTTGCCGGCAAGACTCTGAGGCCAATTGAAAACCCGTTGCTAGGTCAGTGTGTGATGTCAGCGGGTCCTTTTGGCCGTTATAAGACAGAGGGTTACATCAGTGTGTGTTACAAACTGACCCCAAGGTCTGTATGAAACTGGTGTTTATATCAGTGACTGATACAGCCTGACCCCAGGGTCTCTATAAAATTATGTTTATATCAGTGTTTGATACAAGTTGACCATAAGGTCTTTATAAAATGTTTATGTTAGTGTTTGATACAAGTTGACCAATAAGGTCTTTATAAAATGATGTTTATATCAGTGTTTGATACAAAGCTGACCCTAAGTTCTCTATAAAATGATGTTTATATCAGTGTTTGATACAAGCGACCCTAAGGTCTCTATAAAAATGATGTTTATATCAGTGTTTGATACAAGCTGACCTAAGGTCTCTATAAAATGATGTTTTATATCAGTGTTTTGATACAAGCTGACCCTAAGGTCTCTATAAAATGATGTTTATATCAGTGTTTGATACAAGCTGACCTAAGGTCTCTATAAAATGATGTTTATATCAGGTTTGATACAAGCTGACCCTACGGTCTCTATAAATGATGTTATCAGGTTTGATGATCTAACATGTGTTTGATACAGACTGACCCCGAGGCTTATAAAACGGATGTATATATATGTGTGTTTGATGATGTTTTTATTCAGTGTTTGATTGGTAGCTATATCAGTTGTTGTGATCTCTATATCAGGTTTGATACAAACTGACCCCAAGGCTTATATAAACTGATGTATATGTCGGTGTTGATGATGTTTATATCAGTGTTTGATACACGTTGACCCCAAGGTTTATATAAAACTGATGTTTATATCAGTGTTTGATGATGTTTATATCAGTGTTTGATTATCTCTATATCACTGTTTGATGATGTTTATATAGTGTTTGATGATATCACTGTTTGATACAGACTGACCCCAAGGCTTATTAAAATGATGTTTATATCAAAGTTTGATGATGTTTGTATCAGTGTTTGATACAGACTGACCCAAGGCTGTATTTAAACTGATGTTGAAAACCAGTGTTGTGGATGATGTTTTATATCAGTGTTTGATACAGGCTTGACCCCAAAGCTGATTTAAAAGTGAAGTTTACATCAGAGTTTGATGATCTCTATATCAGTGTTTGATACAGACTGACCCCAAGGTTTATATAAAACTGATGTTTATTTCAGTGTTTGATGATGTTTATACCAGTGTTTTCATGATGTTTCTATCAGTGCTCGATGATGTTCATATCAGTGTTTGATACAGATTGACCCCAAGGTTTATATAAAAAACTGATGTTTATACCAGTGTTTGATGATGTTTATATCAGTGTTAATACAGACTGACCCCAAGGTTTATAATAAAAACCGATGTTTATACCAGTGTTTGATGATTTTTATATCAGTGGTTAATACAGACTGACCCCAAGGTTATATCAAAGTGATGTTTATATCATTATCGATGATGTTTATATCAATAGTTGATGTTTATATCAGTGTTTGATGATGTTTATGTCAGTGTTTGATGATGTTTATATCATATTTGATGATGTTTATATCCGTAACTTTGACGATGTTTATATCAGTGTTGATGATGTGATTATATCCGTATTGATACAGCTGATGTTTATATCAGTGTTTGATACAGGTTGACCGCAAGGCTATATAAACCCGATATTTATATCAGTATTGTGATGATGTTTATGTCAGTGTTTGTTGATGTTCATATCAGTGTTGTTGTTGTGCTATATATCAGTGTTTGATGATGTTTACATCAGTGTTTGATGATGTTTATGTCAGTGTTTGATAATGTTTTTATCAGTGTTTTTTATGTTTATATCATTGTTAATACAGGATGACCCCAGACTAATGTAAAACGGATGTTTATATCAGTGTTTGATGATGTTTACGTAAGTGTTTGATACAGGTTGATCCCAAGACTTATGTAAAACTGATGTTTTACATTAGTGCTTGATGATGATTTCATCAGTGCATGATGGTGTTTATATCAGTGCTTGATGGTGTTTATATCAGTGTTTGATACAGGTTGACCCCAAGACTTATTAAAAATGATGCTTATATCGGTGTTTGATGATGTTATATCAGTGCTGATGATGTTTATACCAGTGTGTGATGATGTGTTATATCAGTGCATGATGGTGTTTATATCAGTGCTTGATGACAGTTTATATCAGTGTTTGATACAGGTTTACCCAAGACTTTATATAAAAATGATGCGCTTATATCGGTGTTTGATGATGTTTATATCAGTGCTTGATGATGTTTATCCAGTGTGTGATGATGTTTATATCAGTGCATGATGGTGTTTATATCAGTGCTTGATGATTGTATATCAGGTTTGATACAGGTTGACCCCAAGGCTTATATAAAACTGATGTTTATATCAGTGTTTGATGTGTTATATCAGTGCTGGATGATGTTTATACCAGTGTTTGATGATGTTTATTCAGTTTTTGATGATGTTTATGTCAGTGTTTGATGATGTTTATGCCAGTGTTGATGATGTTCATATTAGTGTTTGATACAAGGAAGACCATATGGTCTATGTCCAATCGATGGTTGTTGGAGTATGTGACTGGTCCCTAGGGCTTCCTTAAACTGTCGGTTATTTCATTCTTTGATGGTTGTTGGAGTGTGGTGATAGAGCCCTGGAGTTTCCTTAAACCTGTCGGTTATTTCATTCTTTGATGGTTGTTGAGTTGTGTGATAGAGCCCTGGAGCTTCCTTAAACCCTGTTGGTTATTTCATTTCTTTGATGGTTGTTGGAGTGTGTGATAGAGCCCTGGAGCGTCCTTAAACCTGTCGGTTTATTTCACTTCTTTGATGGTTGTTGGAGTGGGTGTGATACAGCCCTGGAGCTTCCTTAAACCTGTCGGTTATTTCATTCTTTGATGGTTGTTGGAGTGTGTGATAGAGCCCTGGAGCTTCCTTAAACCTGTCGGTTATTTTATTCTTTGATGGTTGTTGGAGTGTGTGATAGAGCCCTGGAGCTTCCTTAAACCCTCGGTTTTTTTATTCTTTGATGGTTGTTGGAGTGTGTGATAGAGCCCTGGAGCTTCCTTAAACCTGTTGGTTATTTCATTCTTTGATGGTTGTTTGGAGTGTGTGATAGAACCCTAGGGCTTCCTTAAACCTGTTAGTTATTTCATTCTTTGATGGTTGTTGGAGTTGTGTTGACAGAAACCTAGGGCTTCCTTAAACCTGTTGGGGTTTATTTCATTCTTTGATGGTTGTTGGAGTGTGTGACAGAACCTAGGGCTTCCTTAAAACCTGTCGGTATTTCATTCTTTGATTTTTTTAGGGTTGGCAGTATGAAAGGGCATCTGGGAGTCAATGACCTGGATGCGGCCCGGCCCCCCAGAGTGCAAGGAGTTCAGGGCCAAAATACTTGTCTGAGGGGGGGTTCGCTTCGCTGAACACCTTCTTTCAAGCTCTCCCTTAGGAGTTTCTCCTACTATTGTTTGATACAACTGGATCCTATAGTGGTCATATCAGTGGGCCATACAGCTGGATCCTATAGTGGTCATATCAAGTGGGCCATACAGGCTGGATCCTATAGTGGTCATATCAGTGGGCCATACAGCCTGGATCCTATAGTGGTCATATCAGTGGGCCATACAGCTGGATCCTATAGTGGTCATATCAGTGGGCCATACAAGCTGGACCCTATAGTTTGTATCAGGGGGCCATAACATGGGTGGATCCTATAGTGGTCATATCAGTGGGCCATACAGCTACCCAGGATCCTATTTGGTCATATCAGTGGGGCCATACAGGCTGGATCCTATAGTGGTCATATCAGTGGGGCCATACAGCCTGGACCCTATGGTGGTCATACACACTGTTGGTTATTTCACTGTGTGCTACAAATAGATACCCGAGGCCCAAACAACCTATTGTGTCATATCAGTGGTCCATACAGGCTGGATCCTATAGTGGTCATATCAGTGGTCATACAAGCCGGAGCCTATGATTTGTATACACTGTTGGTTATATCAGTGGCTCCATATAGATACCCGAGGCCCAAACAAACCCTTTGTCATATCAGTGGTCCATACAAGCTGGATCCTATAGTGGTCATATCAGTGGGCCATACAAGCTGGACCCTATAGGGTCATATCAGTGTTGGTCCATACAGGCTGGAATCCTATAGTGGTCATAATCAGTGGTCCATACAGGCTGGATCTATAGTGGTCATATCAGTGGTCCATACAGGCTGGATCCTATAGTGGTCATATCAGTGGGTCCATACACAGCCGGGACCCTATAGTGGTCATATCAGTGGTCCATACAGGCTGGAACCTATTGGTCATATCAGTGGTCCATACAGGCTGGATCCTATAGTGGTCATATCAGTGGTCCATAAACAATGGACTCCTATAAAACCCTGGTCATATCAGTGGTCCATACAGGCTGGATCCTATAGTGGTCATATCAGTGGGCCATACAAGCTGGACCCTATGGCTTGTAACACCTGTTGGTTATTTCACTGTGTGCTACAAATAGATACCCGAGGCCCAAACAAACCTTTGGTCATATCAGTGGTCCATACAGGCTGGATCCTATAGTGGTCATATCAGTGGTCCATACAGGCTGGATCCTATAGTGGTCATATCAGTGGGCCATACAAGCCCGGACCCTATAGCTTTGTCATATCAGTGGTCCATACAGGCTGGATCCTATAGTGGTCATATCAGTGGGCCCATACAGGCTGGATCCTATAGTGGTCATATCACAGGTCCATACAAGCTGGATCCTATAGTGGTCATAACAGTGGGCCATACAGGCTGGATCCTATAGTGGTCATATCAGTGGGCCATACAAGCCTGGACCTATAGCTTCATATCATGTTGGGCCATACAGCCTGGATCTATAGTGGTCATATCAGTGGGCCCCCAACAAACCTATAGTGGTCATATCAGTGGGCCATACAGGCTGGATCCTATAGTGGTCATATCAGTGGGCCATACCAAGCTGGACCTATAGGTGGTATACACAGTTGGTTATTCAGCCTGGACTACAAATAGATACATATCAGGGGGCCCAACAAAACCTTTGGTCATATCAGTGGTCATATACAGGCTGGATCCTATAGTGGATCCTATAGTGGTCATATCAGTGGACCATACAAGCTGGACACCTATAGTGGGTCATATCACTGTGGTTATACAGCTGTGTGCCTACAAATAGATATCGAGGGCATACAGCCTGACCCTATAGTGGTCATATCAGTGGGGTCCATACAGGCCGGGATCCTATAGTGGTCATATCAGTGGTCCATACAGGCTGGACCCTATAGTGCTCATATCAGCCCATACAGCCTGGACCCTATAGGCTGTCATAACACATGTGGGCCATTTCACTGTGATCCTATAGTGGTAATATCAGTGGGCCATACAAGCCTGGATCCTATTGGTCATATCAGTGGGCCATACAAGGCTGAGGATCCTATAGTGGTCATATCAGTGGGCCATACAAGCCGGAACCTATAGTGGTCATATCAGTGTTCCATACAGCCTGGATGGCTACAAATTAGATCACCCAGTGAGACCATAAAGCAACCTAGAGTTTGTAATACAGTTGGTTATTACAAGCTGGATCCTATAGTGTGTCATATCAGTGGGGACCAAACAAGCTGGAGCCCTATGGCGTTTGTAACATATCAGTGGTCAAATATACCCGGCTGGATCCTATAGTGGTCATACATCAGTACAAGACTACAAGCTGGGATCCTATAGTGTAGGGTCATATCAGTGGGTCCATACAAGCTGGACCTATGGTGGTCATATCAGTGGGTTATACACTGTGTCCTATAGTGGTCAGATACCCCGTGGGCCCCAAACAAGCTGGATCCTATATGGTGGTCATATCAGTGGGCCATAGACAGCCTGGATCCTATAGTGGTCATATCAGTGGGCCATACAAGCTGGACCCTATAGTGGCCTTTATCAGTGGGCCAACAAGTTATATCCTGTATATCAGTGGTGCTACAAATAGATATACCATACAAGCTGGCCCAAACCTTTTACACTGTTGGTCATATCACAGGTGCCAACCTATACAGGCTTCATGGATCAAATGTGGTCATATCAGTGGTCCATACAGGCTGGATCCTATAGTGGTCATACACTGTGGGTTATTTCACAAGCGGGCGCTATACAAATAGATACCCGAGGCCATACAAACAAACTGTTTAGTGGTCATATCAGTGGGCCATACAAGCTGGACCCTATAGTGGTCATATCAGTGGGCCCATACAAGCCCTGGATCCTATAGTGGTCATATCAGTGGGCCATACAAGCCTGGTCATATCCTATATCCTATAGTGGTATAATCAGTGGCCCATACAAGCTGGATTTTTACCGTGTGGTCATATCAAATAGGGCCCGAGGCCCAAACAAACCTTTGGTCATATCAGTGGGCCATACAGGCTGGATCCTATAGTGGTCATATCAGTGGGCCATACAAGCTGGACCCTATGGCTGGTAACACTGTTGTCAGTGGGCCATACAACCGAGGCCCAAACAAACCTTTGGTCATATCAGTGGTCCATACAGGCTGGATCCTATAGTGGTCATATCAGTGGGCCATACAAGCCTGGACCCTATGGCTTTGTCACATGTTGGTCCATTCACGCTGGATACACATAGTGATACCCGAGGCCCAAACCTGGATCCTTAGTGGTCATATCAGTGGTCCATACAGGCTGGATCCTATAGTGGTCCTATCAGTGGTCCATACAAGCGGACCCTATGGCTTGGTAATATCTGTGGTCCATTTCACTGTGTGCTATAAATATCATACCCGTGGCCCATACAGCCTGGGATCCTTAGGTTCATATCATGGTGCATACAGGCTGGATCCTATAGTGGTCATATCAAGGCTGGATCCATACAACCATATCGTGGATCCTATTGGTTGTGGTTTGTAGTGTTGCCATTTCAGCCTGGTCTATAGTGGTCCATACAGTGGCCATACAAACTTCCTATAGTGGTCATATCAGTGGTCCATACATAGCTGGATGGAATCATATGGTCATATCAGTGGCCATACAAGCCGGACCCTATGGCTTTGTAACACTGTGGTTATTTCACTGTGTGCTACAAATACATACCCGAGGCCCAAACAAACCCTTTGGTCATATCAGTGGTCCATACAGGCTGGATCCTATAGTGGTCATATCAGTGGGCCATACAAGCTGGACCCTATAGTGGGCTCAGTCTACAACACAGGCTTGGTGTATACAGGCTGGAGGTTATTTGGTGTGCTACAAATAGATACCGAGGCCCAAACAAACCTTTGGTCATATCAGTGGTCCATACAGGCTGGATCCTATAGTGGTCATATCATGTGGGCCATATACAAATGCCTGACCCACCCTATGGCTTTGTAACACTGTTGGTTATTTCACTGTGTGCTACAAATAGATACCCGAGGCCCAAACAAACCTTTGGTCATATCAGTGGGCCATACAGGCTGGATCCTATAGTGGTCATATCAGTGGGCCATACAAGCCGGGACCCTATGGCTTTGTAACACTGTTGGTTATTTCACTGTGTGCTACAAATAGATACCCGAGGCCCAACAAAACTTTGGTCATATCAGTGGTCCATACAGGCTGGATCCTACAGTGGATCCCTATATCAGTGGGCCATACAAGCCGGACCCTATGGCTTTGTAACACTGTTGGTTATTTCACTGTGTGCTACAAATAGATACCCGAGGCCCAAACAAACCTTTGTTCTATCAGTGGTCCATACAGCCTGGATCCTATAGTGGTCATATCAGGGGTTGTCCATACAGCCTGGATCCTATAGTGGTCATATCAGTGGGCCATACAAGCTGGACCCTATGGCTTGTAACACTGTTGGTTAGTTCACTGTGTGCTACAAATAGATACCCGAGGCCCAAACAAACCTTTGGTCATATCAGTGGTCCATACAGGCTGGATCCTATAGTGGTCATATCAGTGGGCCATACAGTGCCTATGGCTTTGTATAGTGGTCATATCAGTGGCCATACATTGTGGACCCTATGTTGTTTGTTTCAACACTGTTGGTTATTTCACTGTGTGCTAACAAAATAGATACCCGCGGCCCAAACACAAACCAAATATCATGTGTCCATATAGCCCGAGGCCCAATAAACCTTGGTCATATCAGTGGGCCATACAGGGCTGGATTCCTATAGTGGTCATATCAGTGGGCCATACAAGCTGGACCCTATGGCTTTGTAACACTGTTGGTTATTTCACTGTGTGCTACAAATAGATACCCGAGGCCCAAACAAACCTTTGGTCATATCAGTGGTCCATACAGGCTGGATCCTATAGTGGTCATATCAGTGGGCATACAAGCTGGACCCTATGGCTTTGTAACACTTTGTTGGTTTATTTCACTGTGTGTCTACAAAATAGATACCCGAGGCCCAAACCAAACCTTTGGTCATATCAGTGGTCCATACAGCCTGGATCCTATAGTGGTCTATCAGGGGTCCATACAGCCTGGATCCGTATAGGTGGTACATATCAGTGGGCACATACAAGCCGGACCCTATGGCTTTGTAATACACTGTTGGTTATTTCACTGTGTGCTACAATACATACCCGAGGCCCAAACAAACCTTTGGTCATATCAGTGTCCATACAGCTACCCGAGCCTATAGTGGTCATATCAGGGTCCCATACAGCCTGGATCCTATAGTGGTCATATCAGTGGGCCATACAAGCCGGACCCTATGGCTTGTAACACTGTTGGTTATTTCACTGTGTGCTACAAATAGATACCCGAGGCCCAAACAACCTTTGGTCATATCAGTGGTCCATACCATGGATCCTATAGTGGTCCTATCAGTGGTCCATACAGCCTGGATCCTATAGATGTGTATATCAGTGGGCCATACAAGCTGGACCCTATGGCTTTGTAACACTGTTGGTTATTTCACTGTGTGCTACAAATAGATACCCGAGGCCCAAACAAACCTTTGGTCATCAGTGGTCCATACAGGCTGGATCCTATAGTGGTTCCTATCAGTGGGCCATACAGCCGGGATCCTATAGTGGTCATATCAGTGGGCCATACAAGCTGGACCCTATGGCTTTGTAACACTGTTGGTTATTTCACTGTGTGCTACAAATAGATACCCGAGGCCCAAACAAACCTTTGGTCATATCAGTGGTCCCATACATGGATCCTATAGTGGTCATATCAGTGGGCCATACAGCCTGGATCCTATAGTGGTCATATCAGTGGGCCATACAAGCTGGACCCTATGGCTTTGTAACACTGTTGGTATATTTCACTGTGTGCTACAAATAGATACCGAGGCCCAAACAAACCTTTGGTCATATCAGTGGTCCATACAGGCGGTGGATCCTATAGTGGTCATATCAGTGGGCCATACAGCCTGGATCCTATAGTGGTCATATCAGTGGGCCATACAAGCTGGACCCTATGGCTTTGTAACACTGTTGGTTATTTCACTGTGTGCCTACAAATAGATACCCGAGGCCCAAACAAACCTTTGGTCATATCAGTGGTCCATACAGCTGGATCCTATAGGGTCATCAGTGGGCATATAGTGGGGATCCTATAGTGGTCATATCAGTGGGCCATACAAGCTGGACCCCTATGGCTTTGTAACACTGTTGGTTATTTCACTGTGTGCTACAAATAGATACCCGAGGCCCAAACAAACCTTTGGTCATATCAGTGGTCCATACAGGCTGGATCCTATAGTGGTCTATCAGTGGTCCATACAGCTGGGCCCTATAGTGGTCATATCAGTGGGCCCAAGCTACCCTATGGCTTTGTAACACTGTTGGTTATTTCACTGTGTGCTACAAATAGATACCCGAGGCCCAAACAAACCTTTGGTCATATCAGTGGTCCATACAGGCTGGATCCTATAGTGGTCCATATCAGTGGTCCATACAGCCTGGATCCTATAGTGGTCATATCAGTGGGCCATACAAGCTGGACCCTATGGCTTTGTAACACTGTTGGTTATGTCACTGTGTGCTACAAATAGATACCGAGAGGCCCAAACAAACCTTTGGTCATATCAGTGGGTCCATACAGGCTGGGCTCCTATAGTGGTCATATCAGTGGTCCATACAGCCTGGATCCTATAGTGGGTCATATCAGTGGGCCATACAAGCTGGGACCCTATGGACTTTATAACACTGTTGGTTATTTCACTGTGTGCTACAAATAGATACCCGAGGCCCAAACAACCTTTGGTCATATCAGTTGGTCCATACAGGCTGGATCCTAAGGTGCGCAATGTTGGTCTCTAGTGGTCCATTACAAGCCTGGATCCCAATAGTGGTCATATCAGTGGTGCCATACAAGCTGGACCCCAGAAGGGGATATTTAGGTGCCATACAGGCTGGACCCCCATAGTGTCCAGTCGTGTCTTTGTCCATTCAAGCTGGACCCCAGAGTGGCCAAGT
>JADBJO010018348.1:0-15000 GCA_016801955.1 Conus betulinus | reverse complement strand
GCACGCCGGTTCCACCACGGGCAGCTCTACCTGTCGCAGACTCAGCGCGTGCAGTCTGAGGGAGCTGTCCTGGTGAGACCGATAGGACCAACCCGCCAGAGGACACCTGCGCCATTGTGGAGTCACTCTGCTCACCTTCACTCATGCATGTTCTTTCTACGTTGCTTTGTGGTGGACGGGAAGAGCGTTGGTTGACTACGTGGTTATTTGGTGGAGAATGGGGCGAAGGTCAACCTACCTGAAGGGTCATAGTACACCGCTTGACAGTAGATGATCAGGTCCGACAACTCTCGAGCCCGTTTCAGAATTTTCTCCTGCCTCTGCTGTTCCTTGTTCTGTGGCGTCGCACATATGAGAAAGACAGTGATATATATATATATATATATATATATATATATATATATATATATATGAACAATTAGAAGTGGAGGAAAACAAGCGCAGGCTATCAATTTGTCGTCGCTATATACACGACTTCGCAGAAATTTAAGTTAAAAAAGAAAGCGGGGAGGAGTGGAAAAATATTAGAACGCAAGATAGAAAAATATATCACACATACTAAAATTCTCCACTGGTAGCATATAGGATCCATAGTAATTCTTCATGCATAATTATGGATCTTTACATATTGCCTGCTTTCAGGCCTTTCATCCGCTGGATCTGACTCACCAGGGAGACAGTTGATTGTATTTGGGCTCCCGTGGCATCAAATAGACATGCACCACAGTCCCTAATTCTGTTGTGTTCTCGCTACCAAAGGAACAAAAACGCAACAGCACCCCAAAGCAACCAGCGAAAGGTAGAAAAGCGATACAAAGAGAAAGTGTGGGAAGGAAATTTGTTGTTGAAGAACTACAATCATTATGTAAACAGTTTAAAATATAGGGTACCAATCTTTTAGTGTATGCTTGAGAACCCATTCAAGGATGATCATAAGACGTGGAACAGTCTGAGTGGTCAGTTCTGCTGTTCATTAACCGTAGCATTGTCAGCGGCTAAAAATTCTGCAGAACAACCTTTACTTGGATCTCCTAAGAGATGCAACCTCCTGCTGATTGACCAAACAATATAAAGACAAAGAGAATACACACACACACACACACATATATATATATATATATATATATATATATATATAACCGTACAATTAAGTAGTAGGGGAAAAACAAGTGTCGACTAACAATTTTTTAATCATTATTGTAAAGACTTGGCAAAGACTTTGAACTTCCAGAGGAAAACAAATATATGAAGAAAATGGGGGAAAATACATCATGAATATGAAAAACCTTTCACTAGCTCGTCTGAAAGAACCATCGTAATCCCTCTCAAAAGCAAATCTAATCGTACTGCCTGCTCCTAGGTCTTTCGTCTGCTGGATCGGACTCATCAGGAAGCGACAGCTGATTGTGTCTGTGCTCTTGGTGTCAAATAGAGACACACCACAATCCATAATTCTGTGGTGTTCTCACCACCAAGGGTTCAAAAGAGAATCCAACAGCACCAACAAAGCAGCCAGCGAAGGATAGTAAATGAAATAAAACAAAAGTGTGGAGAGGAAAAAAAGTTGCTGCTGAAAAACTAAAAAGCATTATCCAAACAGTATAAAATGCAGGGGACAATCTTTGAGCCTATGCTTGAGGATCCATTCAAGGATGCAAGGGAGATCAAAAGATATGGAACAGTCTGAGTGGTCAGCTCTGCTGTTCAATAACCCAAGCATTGTCAGTGGCTAAGAATTGTGCATATATATGCTGCTCCTTGTTCTGTGGTGTCACACACACGCATGCATGAGAAAAACAGTGAGAATATACATATTGCTAAACAAATTAGTAGTGGGGGCAACCACACAATGAAGAAGCAAACAAGCAAGTTTTTCTTCTTTCCGACGTTTCGGGCTCTGGGCCTTCCTCAGGGACTTCTTTATTACGTACTACTGGAAAATCAAACAGTCCTTAACTCTGTCTTTCTTTGATAACTATTATATATATATATATATATATATATATATATATATATATAAACAAAGCTTGCTCTTATGCCTTACATTGAAGACATAGGGGGAGATAAGCATTCATATCTGCAGTGGTAGATAATTCTGCCTGACTAAAAAAATTGACTGTATCATTTACGTAGTGTCAGAGTGCCCTAGTAGTTTCAAAGTGCCCCTAGTGTCACGGAATGAGTATTTGACTATAGTATTTACGTACTTTCTGAGTGCCCGTAGTGTCACGGAATGAATATTTGACTATAGTATTACGTACTTTCTGAGTGCCCATAGTGTCACGGAATGAATATTTGACTATAGTATTTACGTACTTTCTGAGTGCCCATAGTGTCACGGAATGAATATTTGACTATAGTATTTACGTACTTTCTGAGTGCCCATAGTGTCACGGAATGAATATTTGACTATAGTATTTACGTACTTTCTGAGTGCCCATAGTGTCACGGAATGAATATTTGACTATAGTATTTACGTACTTTCTGAGTGCCCCTAGTGTCACGGAATGAATATTTGACTATAGTATTTACGTAGTTTCTGAGTGCCCCTAGTGTCACGGAATGAATATTTGACTATAGTATTTACGTAGTTTCTGAGTGCCCCTAGTGTCACGGAATGAATATTTGACTATAGTATTTACGTAGTTTCTGAGTGCCCCTAGTGTCACGGAATGAATATTTGACTATAGTATTTACGTAGTTTCTGAGTGCCCCTAGTGTCACGGAATGAATATTTTGACTATAGTATTTACGTAGTTTCTGAGTGCCCCTAGTGTCACGGAATGAATATTTGACTATAGTATTTACGTAGTTTCTGAGTGCCCCTAGTGTCACGGAATGAATATTTGACTATAGTATTTACGTAGTTTCTGAGTGCCCCTAGTGTCACGGAATGAATATTTGACTATAGTATTTACGTAGTTTCTAAGTGCCCCTAGTGTCACGGAATGAACATTTGACTATAGTATTTACGTAGTTTCTAAGTGCCCCCAGTGTCACGGAATGAATATCTGACTGTGGAATTCATGTAGACTGGCAGTGCCCCTAGTGTCACGGAATGAATATCTGACTGTGGAATTCATGTAGACTGGCAGTGCCCATAGTGTCACGGAATGAATATTTGACTGTGGAATTCATGTAGACTGGCAGTGCCCATAGTGTCACGGAATGAATATCTGACTGTGGAATTCATGTAGACTGGCAGTGCCCATAGTGTCACGGAATGAATATCTGACTGTGGAATTCATGTAGACTGGCAGTGCCCCTAGTGTCACGGAATGAATATTTGACTGTGGAATTCATGTAGACTGGCAGTGCCCCAGTGTCACGGAATGAATATTTGACTGTGGAATTCATGTAGACTGGCAGTGCCCCAGTGTCACGGAATGAATATTTGACTGTGGAATTCATGCAGACTGGCAGTGCCCCTAGTGTCACGGAATGAATATTTGACTGTGGAATTCATGTAGACTGGCAGTGCCCATAGTGTCACGGAATGAATATTTGACTGTGGAATTCATGTAGACTGGGCAGTGCCCCCCTAGTGTCACGGAATGAATATTTGACTGTGGAATTCATGTAGACTGGCAGTGCCCATAGTGTCACGGAATGAATATTTGACTGTGGAATTCATGTAGACTGGCAGTGCCCATAGTGTCACGGAATGAATATTTGACTGTGGAATTCATGTAGACTGGCAGTGCCCCTAGTGTCACGGAATGAACATTTGACTGTGGAATTCATGTAGACTGGCAGTGCCCCAGTGTCACGGAATGAATATTTTGACTGTGGAATTCATGTAGACTGGCAGTGCCCCAGTGTCACGGAATGAATATTTGACTGTGGAATTCATGTAGACTGGCAGTGCCCCAGTGTCACGGAATGAATATTTGACTGTGGAATTCATGTAGACTGGCAGTGCCCCAGTGTCACGGAATGAATATTTGACTGTGGAATTCATGTAGACTGGCAGTGCCCCAGTGTCACGGAATGAATATATTTGACTGTGGAATTCATGTAGACTGGCAGTGCCCATAGTGTCACGGAATGAATATTTGACTGTGGAATTCATGTAGACTGGCAGTGCCCCAGTGTCACGGAATGAATATTTGACTGTGGAATTCATGTAGACTGGCAGTGCCCCAGTGTCACGGAATGAACATTTGACTGTGGAATCATGTAGACTGGCAGTGCCCCAGTGTCACGGAATGAATATTTGACTGTGGAATTCATGTAGACTGGCAGTGCCCCAGTGTCACGGAATGCTCATCGTGAGTTGGTTTTGAAAGCCAGCACAACCCCCACTGCTGTCTGTCGCACCAGAGGCTTCCACAGCCGACGGCTGGAACTCCTGAAAAATACTACCGTCACGACTGGAACCCCTGAAAAAAGACTGCCCTCCAGCCACCTGGGAACACGGCAGAGACATCGACAATACGGTTTGGAAAGTCGATAAACAAATGAAGAGAAGCTAGGGAGGGCATATCAAGGTTTGGTAACACAGTGGCGGAATCCTGGTGGTCCTATAATCATGGTGTAAGTGTTGTGCTCTTCATAAGCTAGGGAAGGCGTATCAAGGTTTGGTAACACAGTGGCGGAATCCTAGTGGTCCTATAAACATGGTGTAACTGTTGTGCTCTTCATGAGCACCATCCCCACCGTCAACATCACCACCATCTCTGACAACAACGGCGAAATGAAGAACATGTCAGCTCAAGAAAACTGCTATCAATCTGGCTGCAACAGGTACAACAGCAACGTTATCAACCACTGAAATAACAACAACAAGAGGAGCGCCACCGCCCTTCACACTAAAACGCTACATCAACAAGAAAATAAAATAAAGGACAACAACAAAAATAATACGTGAACAGCAACACAGAAAAGAACAGCAATAACAAGAAAACAAAATAAAGGAGAACAACAAAAACGTGAACAGCAACAGCAAAAAGAACAGCAATCACAAGAGAAAAAAAAAGGGACAACAACAAAAAAACGTGAAAAACAACAGCAGAAAAAAAGAACAGCAATAACGAAAATAGCTGTCAACAGCAGCAGCCTCAATACCACAAGCATCAACACGCAAGACTATGAATACATAACAACAGCGAGAAGAAAAACAAACACACAAACAAAGAAACAAACCACCACCACCACCAAAAACAGCCAGATGACTCAAGTCGGCAGTATGGCACCAACAGCAGCAACGACGACAACAAGGCAAGCGGCGACGTACCCAGACTGCCAGTCGCTGCTGCTTTGTCCCTGATGGCGTTGACCCACTCCTCCAGCTGCAGCAACGATTCGCAGCCCAGCTGCAGCGAGGCTTGGTACCGGGGGTGGTCCAGGCGGAAGCAGTACAGGGTGCGGTTGTTCTCGATGTAGGGGCCGTTGTCTGCAGGCAGGCAAGTGGCTATGATGGAACGCAGTCAGTGAAGGGGGGGAGGGGGGGGGGAGGCCAAGGCCAACGCAAGATTTTATTTGATCAACGTTTGGGGATGAGTGAGCGTGAGGAAGGGAAACGAAGGGGGTGGGGGGGGTGGTGGAGTGGAGTGCCGGGTCAGAGAGAGAGAGAGAGAGAGAGAGAGAGAGAGAGAGAGAGAGGAGAGAGAGAGAGAGAGAGAGAGAATTTTGACAGATTTATTGACACTAACCTAATGGCCTTCATGCCAAGTGGACAATTGACTGTATTCTTGCAAACAGCGCACAAAAATACAACACACGCATACACACACATAAAAATGAAAGAAACGGATCAAAAAGAAAATTCTATCTGCAGTCAAAATAATCCAGCTTAATGCATTACAGACGAAATACACAAGTCAATATTTATTCGAAGGAAAAATTAATAAAGGAACCATCCGACGGTAATCATGAGATAGTCAGATACGTTGATATTAAGACTGTGTGTAACACTAAATATATAAACTGAAATTGTTCCACCGATTCTTATTCGTAATCAAGAAACTGCTTCACGAGAAAAGCATTTTCTTCCTTTGTTCATTATGCTTCGGCACCAGACTTTGCAGGCGATTTGACAGGATCTCCATCTGCTGATGACATTATTCGGAGAAAGCTATGTCTTTTCATATCAACCTGGTGAAAAACGTTTGATATCAAACGTAAAGTTTTATACTTCTTACAGTCAAACAGGAATATGTCAAAATAACTTCCCCTGATTTCTGCAGCATATATCATAATAGCTTATCATGAATAACATGTTGTAAAAAGAGGTTCCTGACTTCTGCAACATGTGTAAAAAAGAGGACTTCCTCTAACTTCTGCAGCATGTGTCAAAAGAGGTTCCTCTGACTTCTGCAGCATGTGTCAAAAGAGGTTCCCCTGACTTCTGCAGCATGTGTCAAAATAGGCTCCCTGACTTCCGCAGCATGTGTCAAAAGAGGTTCCCCTGACTTCCGCAGCATGTGTCAAAAGGCTCCCTGACTTCCCCTGACTTCTGCAGCATGTCACCCCAACCACCCACCACATCTCACTCTAACACACACAACACATTCTGACCGACATATCAACCACAAGGGCTCACGTGTCAGTAGTGGATGAGCACAAGGAGGCCCCTTCCAGGTGCCAGGCCAGTAGCTCAGCAGCTAGCACAGCTTCCTTCCATCGTTCTGGGGCTCGCGAGAGTAACACAGCGGCGTGGCACAACTTCTTCCCCCGTTTTGTCCGAGAGCTGCGTGCGATGGCGGATGGACCAACATTCAATGTTTTCCCGCTGATGGCAAATGTTGACCGCTTTCCGGATTCTGGTGTTACACTAGGTTCGATTTTCCACTGGATAAGGACATACGAAGGGGTTTTGTTTAACTTATTTAAACATGATTCTTGGTCTTTCAACTCCTCTGTCGTCTTGGTCCTTACCTGTTTTCATACATTACGCTTGATTCTTCCATCTGAAACGATGTCAACAGCAGCTCATTATGTATGATTCTGTTTCTCTGTGTTTTTTACTTTACCTTGTCCTCTACTCAGTCTACCACCATAAGAGGCTGCCCATCAGAACTTTCCACAGAGATATAACTGAAATGGTCTTTTCTCAGTGACTTGTCAGAAAAGCAAATAATCAGTATGGCAACAGTTACTAGATTACTCTCCCTCTCCTTGGTACAACAGACTACCTGAGAAACGGAATGCTGATATTTCAATGGATTTCTTGCGTAATTAGGGCAAAAGACTAATGATAAAACAATCCTTCATAAAAATACCGTTTACCTTTACGTGTGTGTGTGTGTGTGTGGTGTGTGTGATGTGAATGCCCATGAACACATTTCACTTCCAGTTTGGTAACAAGCTCACTCTAATCTCATAACGATAAATCCAACTATAGTGAGGAAAATGTTCATCTCCTTCCTTCACTTGTAGTCTTCATTCTAAAGTTTTCACAAAAGAGGACATATCTTAACAGACAAATTGCAACCAATTGTGTATGCATGAAAATCAGTTAGAGAAAAAATGCTTTAAAATTTTTTTTCAATAGAACCTGTAAATTCATATGAAGCAAAGATCTTCTCCCATTTTTTTTTTTTTTTTTTTTATACATCTATGCACATACAAAATTTGCTCAGGAGAGCATGCAGCAGACACACACAGACACACTCACAAAGTGAGACCATACACTCCCATATCCCAACATCCCAAAAAGATTAGCTCTTCGGAGAGGAAAAAAGGTTACCATCAAACTGGTACTGGATGATGTTATGAAGACTTCCAGCAAGAAGAAACCAGATGATGGTTTGGTGGGACTGGCAAAACAGGAAACCAGGGAGTGCTGAAGGCCCTAACATGTAAACACATGAAACCACAATGGTTAGTCCATAGACACCACACAGACGAACAAAGCACAACCACGCTTGTCAAACTACATCAACTATTAGTTATTCAAAATTTGATGTGATATAGATTTGCAAGCAAGGGAATGTGCCATTTTTTTTTTTTTTTTTTCAGCAGCAATTGAGTGTACTTTGGGTACCATGCATTAAAAAAAAGAAAAATTGAGATAGTTAACAAAGGGTGGGGGAAAAAAAGCTTATGAGAGAAAACACAACAACAACAAAAAAAAAACCACAAAAAAAATTTCGAAGTAGTGGCAAAAGGTTATTTTTGATGATTGCCTATATGGGACTGGCTGGACTCTGATGAAAGTGAAATGAAAGATTAAAAAGGTTTTAAGAAGAAAAAAAAAAAAAGGAGGCAAACTGGATGTGTGCCCAACACGCACACACACACACACACATTACCCACCACTCACATACACACACACACACACACACACACACACACACACACATTCTCTCTCTCTCCTCATTTATACATACATACAACACAGCCAGAGAAGAGACAAAACTGCCAGAGAAAGATAACGAGAGACAACTGGAGATATCACAGAAAAAAAAAACAAAAAACAAAAAAAAACAATGACCTCCAGCAAGTGAAGCAACTTGGTGCTCGCAACCATTAGACAGCGTCTCAGGTACGGAGAGGACTAAAAAAAAAAGAAAAAAAAAAAACAAAAAAAAAAAAAACAACATTGCAAACGTCATGGTGAAACCAAAGTTTCAAACGTGAACCTACCACGGTGCGTACTGTGCAAAGACGCGATATTCAACAAAAAACCATTTTCGAATGTACAGAAGTGAAGAGCAAACCACAGCACACTTATAATCACCACTAACACCCACAAAAAAGGTCAAGGGGCAAACCACAAAACAGACAGCACGTCACCATTGACAATGATGGTCAGTAGACAGTCGAACAATGGCTGAAGTCTCGGTGGCCTGTAGTGTTTGAATGTATGATTATCTGGTGGAATACCTGTGACAGGTTACAGTAGTCTAGTATTAGTTGTACATTTGAAAACAAAAGCCAAAGAACAGATCAATTAATGACACATTTCTGAGGACATACGTAAAGCAAAATTGCCTCCCTTTAGCCTAAGCATTTTTATTTCTTTTCAAAATGACTGCAGACAGACAAGGATCACATCATCAAAGAGCAGAAAGCTTAATACTTTCACAAAAGAGGTTAGGTTTTGGTGTTTTTTTTTTTTTTAAACCACTTTGTTGGCTTGTTTGTCTGTCTGTAAACAAGATTACGTTATAGTTTACTGAAATAACATGTAACAACACAAATTAACAAGGAAAATCCCAGTGAAAAAGTTAATCGCAGGGCCTTCGGGGAGAATGCCAGCAATGTCTGCGAGTAGATCTGTAGACCAGGAGCTGTTCAACCTTGACAGAGGCCTGCATTCTCCCTAAACATACTTTCTACTTCATACATGAACTGCAATAACCTTTGACGTCACTGTGTTAAAAGACAAGAGTCGACTATTATAAAAGACACACACCACACACACACACACACACACATACACAACATGCCCAAAATAGAAAAGTACAGAAGGGGGACAGCATAAAAAAAAAGAGGATCTAGGGGAGGGAGGAAAGAAAGAATCCCTGGGAGGGGGAAAGGAAAAGAAGGGAGGGGTTGAAAGGAGACAGAATTAAACAAGAGGAGTCACAGGCACAAAGACACAGACACTGCTTACAATGATGAGGAAGTCAGCATGAGTCCCCGTGAAAGACTGGTATGTCCATAGGAACACGCACGCTGTAGGGTTTGTGAGGCGCACGCCAAAGTTGCCGCTCCCCCACTGAGAAGCAGCAGGATGAAGTACACCAATGTGCATCAGACCACCGACACGTGCTGTTTAACCAAGGAACAAGCGACACACAAAAATCATAAGAAGAAAGATATTTTGATCTGCTTTTTAGATGAACCTACGCACTAAACCCACATTAAACATGTTTCAGGAACATTTTTCTTTTTTAGTTCTTTCTGTGCACACTAGAATTTAATTCCCCAAATTCAGGATGCACATTTCAGAACCTGTTTTGAAAGATTTTCTCGTAGTTTGTGGGCGTGCTCGGAATTGTCAAAGGGGTAAATCACCACATATTTGTGGTTCGCATTCTCTTGAAAAGGTTTCCGTGCTATATATATGAATACACTTTACCTGAAACTGGAGGAGGCTGAAATGATTTCTTTTTTCACTCTCAACTGCATTTGGTATTAGTCAAAGTTCAGGGTCTGCCAAACGAAACTGTAGGTGTCTATATCAAAACTACTTATTATTAACCAAAATTTTGCTTATTGAAGGGGTGGGGTGGGGGGGTGGGGGGGGGGGGGGGGGGGGGGGAGGGGGAGGGGAATGAACCAGAGGTTTGTAGATTCATATTTGTACAAGAACCAACTACATATCAATATAAACAATAAAAACAATAATTAAGATCATCGTTCTTTCGGATGAATGCAACTTTCCTGTTTTTTTTTGTTGTTGTACTGCAAGATGAGGTCACGCCAAGAGATTTCAGGAGGAGACCACTCACACTGGTCAGCTCTGGCAATCGTTGAGGTTGTACAGTATAGGAACCAGAATGTCCCAGCACATCACTGCTTTTCAGCACAAGAAACAGAAAAATGTTCTGAAAACACTAACAACATAAACCTATATGCCATAAGACATTTCCAAACCGGAGACAACGCGTGGTGGACAAAACATATATATTGCATACTGACCAGTAAAGGTAAATGGTTATTGTATTATGTTAGGTGAATGGCAAGATTGCACGTCTCACCCTCTCCTGTCCCCCACTTGGCCCTGCATGTGTGGTGAGGGCCGGTGTGATGAGTGTGTGTGTGTGTAGTGTGTGTGTGTGGATGTGTGGTGTGTGTGTTGTGTGTGTGGGTGTGTGTGGTGTGCGAAAGTATGTGCCAGTGTGAATGTGTCTCTGTGTCTGCGCACACGCATACAGATGCATGCAGCATGTGTGTGCACATGCACTAAGTACATGTGTGTGTTGGAAATCTGGTGCCGCTACAGGTGCCCCAGTGCAAGACATGGAATTCTGCTTGTATATATATAACACACATTCAAAAAAAAAATTATTTCTATGTATTTACATATATGTATGAATACATGTAAGCACACACAGCCACTGGAGGCTGACCTTGTTGATGGTGTCACACATTTTTCCAGAAGAGCACAAACAGCTCCTGGTAGAACTGAATACGTTTGCAGGATCCTGGCAGATAAGTCTGGGTCAGAGGGTTGTTCAGCAGCCGAGTGATACCCTTCAGGATGAAGCCAAAGTCCTACAACAGGTACGAGAAAAAAAAAAATAATCTCAAACCTTCTCATATAGCAAAACATCAGGTGAACGACTGTGCACTGAAAATTAAAGAAATTCACCATACTCGCTTTTTTTTTTTTTTTTTTTTCACAGACTTTAGTCCTTCCTTGCTATGCCAAGTAAGCCATCACTGAAACTATAAGGGCATTAGGGGAGAGCTAAAATCTCTCTCCACCACCGATTAATGAATCATCGGCCCTCCCTTTGATCTAGATCCACACCAGAATTTGTCCTTAGACTATTTTTTCATCAATCTAATTGTCCATCAGGCTACATCAAGAGGTCGACAGCCTATACTGACAGGCACTTGAACTAAAAAATCAATCCTCAAGAAAGGACACAAACCTGAAAACAGGCAACAGTAAAAAAAAACAAACAAAACAAAAACAACAAAAAAACTATCATTCTGAAAGTTCGATACCTTTTCTGTTATTGCAGAAATAATTATGTATCAGGAGTGATGAAAAGGTAAAAAAAAAAAAATCAAGTCTGAAACAGAAATTGTTATAGACAGAAAAAAGTGAAAATCAAAAATCAATCTATTTAATAAACCATTCATATAATGCAACAAGACAGATTTAGAATATATATCTGATACTTTACATATTGCAACAAGAATTATTCAAACATTTGCTACAGATACATATTGCAACAAGAGTTATTCAAACATTTGCTTCAAAGTTAGGTCATATAGACAAGCATAAAAGTACATACATTCACACATGCATAAAACTCTCTCTCCTCTCTCTCGCTCTCTCAGCTTCGCACACACACACACACACACACACACACACACACACACACACACATACACTGCCATACACACATACACAGATAACAACACACACACACAACACAAAAACACGTGCGCACGCACACACACACACACACACACACCACACACACACACACCACACACACACATTCAACCACACCTAGAAAGGAACAGACACACAACACTAACACACACACATCCCGTACCCTAAAAGCTATCAACAGTGCCAAGAAATGCTCAGAGAAATGAATGGTTTCAAAATCTGCCCACTCACTTCTTCTCTTGTGTATCCTGGACAGGTAGTTTCAGAAACAAGTTGTCTGATCCTCCGGCCTGTAAAGCACACCTGAACCATCAACTCACAGTACAACAGATCCACGAGCATAGCTTCATTCAAAACAAAGCGAACCAACTCTAGAAAACAATGGTGCTACACAATACATAGCATAACCATTGTAATAAAAAAAAAAGGTTGTTAGAAACATGTGGACTGCATTCAGTTTAGTGAGCACATTCTTCATCCAATAGGAAACACTTGGCAGTGCATATCCTAAAATAATATGAACAGCTCTGGTAAAGCTGAAACATGTGTTATGCACAGGAGAGTAGCATAGGATGACTGAGAACAGCTAACGCCATTGCAAACCCTCCTTTGTGGAAAGCAATGCAGAGGCACTACTGAAACACTCATTATGCCCAATGATAATATAACAGACATGTACCGTCATCCTCATGTTTTTGCAGTCCCCCCCCCCCCCCCCCTCTGCCTTTTCACCCCTTTAACCCTCTCACCAAACCCACACACACCTGTCATATCATATACCCCCACCTGTAGCTCCTTTCCTCCATCCCTCCTCTCCTCCCCTCTCTCCACCCAACCTCTCCATCCCACCCTCAGCAAGACCATAATTTACATCGCTACCCTGATCCATGGCAGTGCCCACGCTGGTGCCATCCACCGTGAGGGCGCTGCTGGCGGGCGGTGTGGTCGTTCTCCATGGTGACGCAGAGCACCTGCAGGGGCGATCTCCACCAGGGGCTCCCGGTAGTCGGAGAACATGAGGTGGTTGTAGGGCACCCCATAGCCCACAGGGGGTTCGTAGGAACACAAGGCAGTTCAGCAGGGAGGTGAACAGCGGCAGAGCATGTCTGGGGAGGCAAAGTACCAGAGGATATGACACCGGGGTAAGGGTAAAGTCGGGAGAGAGGTTGGCGGAGGGTGGCGAAAGTGGGGAGAGTGGTGGGCGGGCTGGGGGGGTACAAAGGTTATAAAGATGCAAGCAGAATCCTATATCATTACTCTTAAAAGTTTTCCTCTGAGGAATAAAATCTGTTTATTTTTTCTCTCTCTGTCCCTCTATACATGACCATCTACCTAAAGTCAGTATAGCTTTCTGAATTTCTTGTGTTTATCCTTTATTGAACATCTAGATGACCCCCCACCACTACTAAATCCCTCCCTAAACAAAAATCATCTCTCTCCACACATATGATTTAAATTTCCTTCTTTTTTTTTTTGTTAGTTCATAATATGTGTACTAATTCATTATGTTTCCTTTTTCATATTTATCATAGAATTTCACAAAAGACAAGATAGAAACTAGGCCGTATAAAAATAAAAAATAAATTAATTAATAAATTTTTGATAGACAATGCACAGTAATATACATGATTCATCTGTCCTTAGAATCAGAAAAACTGCCTAAGTAAAATTGATACACTCTTTTTTAAAACAAGACCATAATCATCTTACCTGTTCTCAGTTGACGTGAAATACTGTATCCACTGGTTTTGGGGCATTGTGAGCCGCATCCGCTGAAATGTGAAAATGAACTAAGATCAATTTCATATTTTTCTCTTTTAAATGTGAAAATGATCTCAATCAAAAAAATGGTTTAAGAATATAAGTATGCCAAGCAATGAACAGCACAAATAAGATTTTTTTTTGTTAACGAGAGGAAAGGGAGGGAAGAGACTGGGGAGGTGGGAGGGAGTTAAAAGTACCCCTGTAGTCACCTCCTTCCCCCATACAGACAGAGAAAGGACAGAAGGAAAGAGAAGGACATGGGAAGAGATAAAAGGCCAAAAAAAAAAAAAAAAAAAAAATAAAAAAAAAAAAAAAAAAAAAATGAGACAGAGAAGGCAAAAACATACAGGGAGAGATGAAGGGACAAATACACGAGACAGAGAGACAACAGCTTCCTCTGACTCATACCCTCCCCCGCAAACTCCACTCACCGACAGGAGGCAGATACATGGTCTCTGAGAAACAGGGTGAGGCAGAGCTTGAGCAGCTCTGTGCGGTTCTGGTCATGAGTGCTGTTGTGTGGCGGGGAATGTGCGAAGCCACCCCCAGCCTCCCATATATTCACACAGCTGTCAATCGTGCTGATGTCTTCAGGGTTATCCTGAAACGAAGAAGACAGGACTGTATGAACAAAAATTACTCAGGATCCATAAGTTTCCCCTCCTTAAAAAATGCACACAGACACAGACACAGACACACACACACACAATGAACTGAAATAATTTTCAGACAAAAAAGTGATGACAAAACAGAGTGGACGCCTTAATTTTATTTTCAAGAAGTCATTTCACCCACAGGTCCAAAAGTGCAAATTTCTGCTTGGTGTTCTAAACTAACAAGCCTCTTTTACCTCCAGTTTAGGTCATCTTAAAGTTCTTTTCCAGTATTTTGTTTGTTCTTGTTCAGGACTTTTACCAGACTTCAACTTCAAGGCAAATCATATCGTCCCATACTTTCTATTGATGAGAAAAAACTAAAGTGTTTCCCATGGCTTTTCTGGTCTTGCCAGACCATGCATGTGTCTGCCTGTTGTTGATGTTTATAACTGACCTTTGGGTCCTTCACTGTCAATCAGAAAATGCAGATGCAGTCTGCTGTATCATAATCTAACCAAAAAGTGCCTACTTTAATTGTTTCAATGTCATAATCATCATATAAATGAGAGAAGGACTCTTACCGCCCAGATTTTTCTTGCTGAGGACACAGTGAAG
>JADBJO010018347.1:0-35551 GCA_016801955.1 Conus betulinus | reverse complement strand
ATGTGGTGTGTGTGTGGTGTGTGGTGGTGTGTTTCCCTTGGATAGGTGTCTGTCCCTGCACTGTATGCCTGTGGTTTCTGTGGTGTTGATAGGCTGTGTGTGTGTGTGTTGTGTGTGTGTGTGTGTGTTTGGGTGGTGGGTTTCCTTGGTATGGGTGGCTGGGGGCAGCACTTTATCATGTGTCTGTGGTTGAATAGGCTGTGTGTGTGTGTGTGTGTGGGTGTGTATGGTGTCTGTACTGGGGCATTGTCCTGTTGTTGTAGGCTGGTGGTGGGTGTGTTGGTATGTTCTTGTACTGTATGCAGTGTCTGTGGTGATAGGCGGGGTGTGTGTGTGTGTGGTATTTCTGTACTGTATGCATGTGTCTTGTGGTTGATAGGCGGGGTGTTGTGTGTGTGTGTGTGTGTGGTGGGTTTGGTGTGTGGGTGGTGGTGATGGGGGTCTGTATGTATGCATTGTGTCGGGTGTGGGGTTGGTTGATAGTCTGGCTGTGGGGTGGTGTGTGTGTGTCTGTGTGTGGTTGGTATGGTGTTATGTTACTGTATGCATGTTTCTGTGGTGGATAGGCTGTTGTTTGTGTGGTGTGTGTGTGTGTGTTGGTGTGTGTGGTTATGGGTGTCTGTTACTGTATGCATTTGTCTGTGGTTGATAGGCCTGTGCCGTTGAGTGTGTGGTGTGGTATTGTATGGTGTCTGTATGTATGGTGTGTCGGTGGTTGAGTAGGTCTGTGTGTAGTGTGTGTGTGTGTGTGTGGTGTTCACGTTGTATAGTGTCTGTTACTGTATGTAGGTGTATGTCGGTGCTGTGGCTGTTATAGGCTGTGTGTGTGTGGTATGGTGTGGGGTTCCTGTATGTGTCTGTATGTATGTGCCTGTGTTGTCGTTGATAGCTATAGTGTGTGGGTGTGTGGTGTGTGTGTATTTGGCACGGTGGACTGTGCTGGCATGGTCTGTATGCGCTGTGACCACTTTCTGTGGGGTTGATTCCGGGGACGTTGCACGAGAGATAAATAGTGTTGTTGATTCTTTGGGGAGGGTCAAATAGGAGTTCAGGTCAGGACCCCGAGGTTGGTATGAGGACAGGTGTGGGGGTATGGATGGTGGTCTCACTATGCCCCCCCCCCACCCCTCCCACTTCTGGGTTTGCTGTGTACTCATTGATGTTTACAGTGTGGCAGACTGCAGTGCCTTCAGAACTGGGTAGTTCTTTGAAGGCCCTTTTAATAACTACCAAACGCGTTTGTCAGGAATTAATGTAAAACGTTTTTGATAACTACCCCAGCTGTGTTTTGTGTTTCATGCCTGTAATATCATCTCTGATACAGGACAGGAATGCTTGCATGTACCAGTGTATTTTTTTTTTTTTTTTTGGGTTATCTGCACATTTCTTGTGAAGAAATCAGATAGACGGCCACCATGGTTGCTGGTTTAAAAGGAAAAACTCTCTCTTAGTTTGGTTGTGACATGAGTTTTTTTTCATTTCATTTCAGAAGAAGCTGCTCTGTTAACCAGGTTATGACCATGGTTTGGGATTTAAGACGCAGCTGCGATATTCAGTGGATGCGACCCTGCGACTGTTCGTTTTCTAAAATCTGCACAGTGGACCCAGGTTAGATTATTGTCATAAAATCAAATCTGTTATTCTGTGACTTTTTACCGCAAAAAATGAATTTATAGGTAGTGAAGTTAATTTGAATTGACGACCATTTCAGTACAGGACAGTGAAGTTGCATTTGAACTGACCACTTCAAATGTGGAAAGATCAGTGACAGTTGAACTGACAGCATCAAATGTGTACAGTACAGAACAACACAAAATGTAAAGAGACCTGTCAGTGTGGGGGATTACAGCCTTCTTTGTGACATTTCATTACCTCAGTTCATGTCTTTTCCACAACAAAGTGGTTCAAAACATTCATCTGACATTTTTGTCAATTGTTTTTGGAATCTGAACTGGATTCAAAATAAAAGTTATTTGTGCAAGTCCACTGTTACAGAGAGGGACAGTTGATAAACAGAAAGAAATCGTATTTGCTTTTTACATTTTGTAGAAGTAACTGTAAAAGTAACTCCGGGAGTAAAGTTATTACATCCAGAAGGAAAAGTAGTTCTGAGTGTCCAAGGAAAGAAAACTGAGTCTTTTCCCAGTCAGTGCAAGCCATTCAGGTCCCCCCCACCCCCCCCCCCCCCCCCCCCCCCCCCCCCTCCCCCCCCCACCTCCACCGCTTTTAGCAGCTAGATCTTCAACGTGGGTGTGTGGGCACTGTATGGAGGTGATCCATAGACTGTGTGAAGATTGTACGGTTACATTTGTAGATGGTGTTGTGAACGACTGTATGATTGTACTTACTGATGGGAGGTGAAGTCGTGGCTTGAGGGAGTGGTGGATACGCAATGCTGGTGGTTTGGTTTGGTTGATGGTGGCTGGTGCACTTACTGCCTATTGCTAACGTGGCTTGAGACTTGTATGAAACCGCATGAAGATGCAACATCAAGCAGGTGTTGTTTGTTTTTCAAAATCAAAACAGTTGATATCAAGAGTGAATTCTAGTTTTGGGAGAAAGGAGGGCAGAGAAGTGTTTTTGTTGCTAGTCTATTACATGGTTTGGCACTCCAAAACAATGAAAGTGCTATGTGTTCAGGCATGGGCATTGCTGCTCCAACATAATGAAAAAGTTATGTTCAGGACAGAGTATTAGTTACTCTGAAAATAATGAAAAAAAAAAAAAAAAGAAGTTCAGACGTGGTCATGATGTTGGTGCTCCCCAAATAATAAAAACAGCTATTTTAGTAATTGGTATTGCTGCACCAAAATGATGAAAATGCCATTATCACAGTTGGTATTGCTGCTCCAAAAGAATCAAAATATTATGATATAAAACACGTATGCTGCTCCAAAAATACTGAAAGTGCTGCATTCAAACATGGTATTGTTGCTCCAAAATAATAGGAAATGGTATGATAAACAGTACTGCTGCTCCAAAAATAATGGAAATGTTACGATTAAAAACCCGGTACTGCTGCTCCCGAATGATAAAAATGTTACAATTAAAAACACACTATTGCTGCTCCAAAATAATAGAAATGTTATGATTAAACACAGTATGCTGCTCCAAAAATGAAAATGTTATGTTAAACACAGCTATTGCATGCTAAGAAATTATGAAAATGTTAGATTAAACACAGTACTACTGCTCAAAACTAATAGAAATGCTATGATGGGGGGCCACGATATGAGGCTCAAAATCACGTAATGCTCTGTCATGTATGCTGCCCAAATAATGCATGAGAAACATAGTGCTAAGATGGGGGCATGATGCAGACATAGGCTGAAAAGTAATGAAAAGCTGCATGCTCAGACATAGTGCTGCTGCCTCCAAAGTAATGGAAAAAAGCTGCATGCAGACATAGTGCTGGTGCTCCCAAAGTAATGAAAAAGCTGCTGCAGACATAGTGCTGCGCTTCCAAAGTAGTAAAAAGGTGCTCCAACGTAGTACCCCTGGGCTCTCCAAAAACTGAAAGCTGCATGCAGGCATAGTGCTGGTGCACTCAAAGTAAGAATGAAAAAAGCTGCATGCAGATAGTGCTGATGCTCTCCAAAGTAATGAAAAAGCTGCATGCAGACATAGTGCTGAGTGCTCCAAAGTAATGAAAAAGCTGCATGCAGACATCTAGTGTGGTGCTCCAAAGTAATGAAGGAGCTTCAATCAGCCCATGGTGTTGCAGCTTCAAATAATGCAAAAAGCGTACATTCAGGCATGACAATGCTGCTCCACCAATGATGAAAAGCTATGATTACTCATGGTTTTGCTGCTCCAAAAAAAAATGAAAAGTGATCTGTTCAAATTCAATTTTACGGCAATATGCAAGACAAGTTAGGGGTGTGGGCATGGGGGTCCGTTTGGAACAGTATGTATTAAAAAAGAAATGGTGTAAAATGTATTTTTGATGTTCTTGTATTATGTTGGTCAGCTATACACATATATCTCACTGTTTTATTTATGTATGTGCATTTTGTATATGCACCTGTGTTTATGTATCTGTGTGTGTGTGTGTGTGTGTGTGTGTGTGTGTGTGTGTGTGTGTGCCAGTGCATGTCAGTCGGTGCACATGCTCAGTTTTGTATGTGTGTGACTTGCTGTGTCTGTATGTACTCTGCTTTTTCAAATTCATGCTTATAAAATGTGTATATGTTTGTTTCATTCATCTCAAATCATAAAGCTGATGTAAAAACAAAGTATCTATAAGAAAAAAGTATGACAGTATATACTGCTTGCTACTCTCATACCTTCTGATCAGAAAATCAGTGCTCAAAGAAAAGGGTCTTGAAAAAAAAGAACATTTTTTCAGAAAACACTTTGGTGCCACAAATATTAGTAAAAGAGTTTAGAAGAAAAAAAAATCAATGCACCTGGAAAAAGGGTGATAAACATGTTATTTACTGTGCCTGTGTTGTTTATAGGCTTCTGGAAAGGTAAGGCACTGCACTTAATTCACGACCATCTTTCACACACAATCTATATATATATATACTACTAAGGTTGAGGAACCCTCCTGAGATCATTTTCTATTCTGTACTTTCGGTGGGTACTGTATGGAACATCACTGGGACTGTTTTGGTGTACATCACTATAATATTGTAAGGAAAGAGAGTAGTGCCAGACTTCATGATGTGTTTTGTTTACTGGATTGTACACCCACAACCTAGATATATATATATATATAACATACACACACCACACAACACACACACACACACACACATACACACAGTAACCACACCCAGTAACACACACACATTAACACACAACACCTGCACACACACATAACTCACACACACACACACTTACACACACACACACACACACCCACACACACACACACACACACACTCTCTCTCTCTCCTCTCTCTCTCTCTCTCTCATTAAACACCTAAACACACACACTCATTAACACACAAGACGCACATCATGCACGCACGCGCACACACACAGACACACACACACACAACACACACACACACACACACCGACAGTTATCACATCCCAAACATGCATTGACATTTGAAATCAGATCTGTGAGAAGGACAAGGGTATGAACAAATACAGCATAATGATCTTAGATTTGTAAACACTAGACCTACGCATATGTATTTAACTTTTTTCTTTCGTCTTATTGTCTTGTTTTCTCACTGTGAACATTTTACACATGAGTAAACATACTGTGTCTGGTTTGTTTTTGTGTTTTTTTTCCTGCCAGGAAGCTGCAAATAAAGCAAAGCCTTTGGTAAACTGTTGATGAGTTTCTCAGCTGATACGACCTCAATAGATTTGCCATGGTTTCCTTGTTGTGTGTGGTGTGCGCATTGGTGCCTATAGCTTGGCTTTGAAGATGCATTGCGTAAACCTCTAGCGTAGAGTGCAGAATTATCAAGCTAGATGCTGTCACTACCCTTTAGGCTTATCTGCTTTCTGTATTGCTTCTGTGGAAACCTATTGAAACTGTCAACACACACAAACCACCAGTCACACACAACACACAACAAACACACAACACAACCAAACACACTCCATGCACTTCGAACACACACACACAACACAACAACACAACACACACACACACCACAGCGGTAAAATGTTAAGAGGAGTATCTGCAGTCAAAGACAAAACAGAAGAAAGGATGAATGTGTAAGAAACTAAAGCAGTGTCTGGTTGCTGTGCGCCTTCGGCTTTGATTTTGATCACGTTGGTTTTAGAGTAAAAATTTCCGTATATAGGAGTGAATATATATAATATATATATTGATATATATATCTATACTATATCTAAACTGAAGTAGCTCTAAAATGTGTTGGGTTTGAAATTGTGTGTGTTGACAGTTATTTTTTTTCTAAAAAGTAGGTTTTATAACAATACATGCAGTTACAAGGCTCTTGTCAATTGGCACCCAAAAACTAACTAACTTGAGTAACCATCATTAATCCGCACACATAACATTGCCTTGGACACCTCCTAAAATGGAACCTAACTTTAATAGCATGCAGTTCTTCTCTGGAGTAGCGCGCAATATCCCTCCCCCGCAACCCACCATCCACACGTTTCTTCTTCATCCCCAAGATTCTCATTTTTCATTGTCTTTTACCGCCCATTCCTCCCCCCCGTCTAGTTCCCCGGGAAAAACTCTTTAACCCCACCCACTCATCCCCAGGTTTGCGTCCAGTGACACACAGGGTTTGAGGGCTTGGGAGAGATGTTATCATTTCTAATTCCTTGTTTGACCTGTTCAGAACACTGAACATACCACCTGACACAGTTAATGGCCATGCATTGGGAACGCAGTGACAGGGGACCAGTTTTGCTGTTTATTCTGCTTTCAGCGTTAACGTTTGGGATTTGGCATGGAACTACAGTCAGTGGGCTAGGAAAGGGGAGTTGGCAGAGCAAGGGAAAGGTTTCCTGTCTCTGCCAGAACAGACATGATTTTTTTACAAGATATGACTTCCCAGCTACCACACCAGTCCCCCATCTCCAAAGTCTTTGGGGCCAGGTCTAAACAAAAAGGGGGCAGGGGTGGGGAGGGGGAGCCCCGGTGTCAGTTTTTCCGCTTTTGCCTGTGCATTTGAACTTGACAGGTCATGGCAAGAGGCAGGAAAAGAAAATGAATTTTGAAGTTCATTATGCACTTGAGTATGGGCAGATCTAGCTTGGTCTTGCTTGTGTGGTTTCTGGTTCGGAACGAGTTGGCTAAGAGCACGACTAGTGAGATGAAGGTACAAAGTTGCGGGTGAGAGGTTAGCACTGCAGAGTATGTGAGTGCAGAATTTGTTTCTTTTTTCTTTTTTTTCTTGAGTTGTGCTGTATGTAAGTGGCTGATTGGGTTTGAAGGAAGCGGGAGGAACCCTAATGCCATCTTTCTTTTTGTTTCTTTTTGGTTTGGTGCTTTAAGTTGGAGTTTTGTTGGGTGTGTGGGTGTGTGTTCATGTTTGAACAGTATACATGATACTTTGTGCGCTTCGGAAGTTAATGTGTGTGTTTCATGAGTGAGTCGAAAAGAGAGCGTGAGAAGTAGGTTGATTAGTATTGACGATCTTGAAGCACAACCCTTCTATGGTCTGTTGTTTAAACTGCACATCTATTAGGCCAAAGGAGCCGGTTGCAGGATGGTAAATCTGTTGTGTATTGCATGTCTATGATGAGTTTATTGTTGTTTACATGGTAAATGTCTGTTATCCACCTATAACCATACAATTCTAATGGGACAGTCCTTGAAACACTAGAATCATACTGACCACTAGGCAGTCGGTAGACAGGAGGTTAGTAATTTAACTACATCACGGAAAGGAACTCTCAGCGTGACTCCGTATGGCTGACACTCTTCATTTGCTGCTCTAGATATTGATCAGGACTCTTTGTACACAGATGTGGAAAGATCGCGTGTCTTCGTGAATATTTGTAATTGATCTATAGGTAAGAGTGTTATTGCTCCCTCGGGTAGAATTGTTGTTAGCTGCGGATTGAAGCTGGGTCCCAGCTGCCGATCACTGGGAAGTTGCATTGCTCAGCACCGTCAGAGCCTGGCCATGGAGGACCTTTCAGCAACCCTTCCCCAGCAGCTGTAGTGGTTGAGACAAAGGGTGTGCTGTTTGTGCACCACCAGGCAAGCCTTGCACTACTCACAAAATCGTCCCTTCTACCCATCACACCCGAAATCGACAAACTGCAGGTTGCATGCAAAAACTGGTATCTGTCGACATGCAAAGACCGGTGTCCCCACAGTCATTCAAGAGTAAAGCAGAGGTCAGTGGTGCCTACCAGCCACGTCCAACAACTCCCCGCCGCTTTATTGGCTGTCTAGGTTTGAGAGAGAGAGAGAGGAGGACGATGACGGCCGGAGGAGAGGAGAGAGAGAGAGAGAGAGAGTTTTAGAGCTTCAGAATCCATTATCCTCCAGTAAGGGGAAACATGCTCATCAATACTAGCTCCTGGTAAACTTTTTTACACTTGACGGGGCAATACAAAACTTGGCTACTAAAACATTCAGTACATGAGAGACAGAGACAGGGAAAGAGAGAGACAGAGACAGAGAGAATGGAGACAGGAGAGATAGACAGGGATGAGAGAGAAAAGCAGATGGTTTGATCTGTTTTTTACAGTATGCCGTATGTAATGTCTACTATGTGATGCACAATGCCGGGCATTGTGTGTGTGTGCTTGCATTGCGTGCGGGACGTGTGTGCATCAAGCCGTGACCGTTCCGCATGGTGTGTGGGCAGATTTGCATTAACATATGCCACAGTCTAAATGCATGCATCACGTGGGTACTCAATGGCTGCGTGGGACAATATGTTTCAGCTTGCATTGAGTTGCTGTGTTAACTTATTATTACCGTGGTGATATAAAAAAAGCCTCAAGTGGCTTTGTTCTTACGATACACACCTTCTTAACCGATACAAAGGACTGTGGTTATAGGTGATATGGAATTTGATGCAGGCCAGGTGACAATGTGGAAAGCATGCGACGTAATGCTGACACTCGCCAACCAAGCATGGATTACACCAAGCCCCAGCATGTGTGCTTATGGGTCATACAAACACGAGGAATCCATCAAAACAAAGTCCAGTCTCAAAGAGGAGGTATAGGATGCAGCAGACGTGAATACTCTTTGATGCTTTCAGTTGTTCATAGTCGGGATTCTCTTGCTCCATTTCTCTCTAGAGTGCGGTCTCCTCACACACTCAGTGTGTGTAAATTCTCTTGCTCTCACACACACAACACCACATGCTCACATGCATGCACTCACGCAATTGCACGCCACCCACAGCTGAAAAGAAAAAGAAAACAACCACAGTGTTGTGGCCAGTGTGTGCAGAAAGCACCACAGATAACCACAGATACTGGATCACTATCCCTGCCCCCGTCCCCCGATCCATTATTTCACCGATTTTTCCAGGTCAGCAGATTTGTGGGTAATGTCTTCAGAAAAAAACTATGGAGCTGTGACTGCTTGGCCCACAAAATGGGTAGTGGCTTATAGCAACAAAATTCAGATGTCCATGTCCCATATTGTATTACAAGAGCTGTCCTATGGAAAATCAGATTTGTGGAAGAGATCATTTTGACTCATTTCTGTTGCAAGACAGAAGTCCTCGGCCACTTTGGATGATTTTTAGACATCTTCAATTCCCAATCTCTCATTTCACATTATCGTTACAAAAGATATTCCATGTAAAAAGCTGAAAAGTGCGCAGGTTGGTGGTTTTAGGGTATGGTTTTGTCCCGGTGAGAATTATTTGTAATGATGCTGCCCAGCCCACATCAGACCCAAACCCTTCCATCTGTGGTTTTTAGATTAAACCAGACTCTCAAAAACTTTTTTTTAACAGAGGAAACAGAGAATGCGTATATTATGTACAGATAGTTTGTTTGCTTGTGTAGGTGATACATTGCTCATGTAGTGTGTTGTTCTAACACAGAATGCCAGTTGGTGTGTGCAGTTACAGTATAGATGGATATATTTTTTGGTTCACTCAGCCGACATATTCACCTGTTCAGTGGATGTATATATTGGATGTAAAAAGCGATCTCGAGCATATATTATAATGTGGTTACAATGCTGTAAATCATCCCATCAGTTTTTTAATCCATGTCTTTAATTGATTGCAGGAGCAGGCAGTAGATACAATCGAAAACTCACAAACAACACAGACGAGGCAAATAAAATGAACATGCAATCAGAACAAATAAAGCTGAAAAAAGAGGGGAGAGACAGTACAGGAAGGGCAAGGCACATAGGGACAGCAAGATGAGGACAATTGTAGCACATAAACAACATTGCTAGTTTAGGTCAGGTTTGACCCTGTTCGCATGAACAGTTCAGTCGGAAAGGCAAGTCATTTCTAAGAGAGAAAAATGTGAACAAACCAGAGAGCTAAGTTTTAGGGTAAGTAGTGCCACATTCATTGTTGGTGTGCCGTTGGGTGTCTTCAGGAGTACCAGCTGATCAAGGAGTGCAACATTCAGTCTGGTTTTACAGTAGTCTTAGACCATTGAAGATAGCCTGACTCTTTTTTGAGAAAAGACAGCGCATTTTACCCAGACAAAAATTTTGTTGTTGGCTTTTGAAAGGGTGATCTTTATGTTCATTTTTCTTCACAGGCTTTGCCACAGAGGCATTGGCAGTGTAATATGAACAAATTGGTCTATAACGTGATACCATTTTGTTTACATTTAAAACTCAGGTAACACACAGGTTCTGTTTCCTGTGTCATTACCATGTTTCTCTGTGTGTTTGTACGATTGTATATTTGTAAGTCCTTAGTGTGCCTGTTCTCTGTGGATTTTGGGGTGTCTATTTGTTGTGTGTGTGTGTGTGTGTGTGTGTTGTGTTGTGTGTGTGTGTGTTTGTGTGTGTGTGTGTTGACCTATGTAAAATCAATAGCGTGGAAAATTGATTCTTCTAAAACGTTAAGTATCAGATATTTTAAGTTAAATGAACCGCCTATGAATAGTGTTCATCTTTATAACTAAGATTTGATAACCATAGACATGCAGGTTCCTCAGAATACAAGGTCAAAATTATAAAGTTATGACAGAAGTCAATAGACAAACCTGGAGATGGATTTTAGGAAAGAGTATACAAGTCAAGTATTAAGAAAAAAAGAAACAAAAAAAAAAGAACGAAAAGGAGGTCATAATTGAAAATGTACCTCGTTTGGTCTGATATTCCCTCACAGGCATCCACGACTCTGAAAATCAGACACAGGGTTCAGAGTGTCGATGGTCAGGCCCCGGCAAGTGGAGGGTCAAGCACGCTATGCTGATTCTAAGGCCTACATCATGATTTGACATCTCCCCCCCACACGCCCCTTTGTCCCTAAACGACCCCCCGAAGAAAGTGTTGCCAGGAGGTCTGTGTTGAAATTATTTGTGGCTTGGCCTCTTTTTTTTTTTTGATACCCCCCCAAAAATCAAAAACGTGGGGGGGAAGACTTGTCTTTTTGATTCGATGAGATGATATTTTTTTCTTTTTTCCTTTTCAATTCAAAACATGGCATCCTACGTATGTAAACAACACAACCAGAAGCATGTACAGCCAGGGCAAGTGTACATCCATATGACCATTTGAAGAAATGGTTCTCATGCCAACATCTACTCATTTTTTACAGCCTGTGCACAATTAGGCGCCGTATACATACTTGCATGCAAACAAGGACCATGAGTCAGTCCATTCTACACACAAGTGCATGCTCATGCATGCATACATTCAAAGCATACATGCTGCCCATGTGTCACGCCTGTGCGCGCGTGGGCACACACACACACACACACATGCACCACAACACACACACACATGCACATGCACACACACACACACACACACACAACACAACACCACACACACACAACAACAGACACACACACACACACACATACACCACACACACACACACAACACTACATACCCACCACACACACACACACCAACACACATATTAACCACATATTAACACACGTACACACACATACACACCACAGACACACCACACACACAACCGCATACATCTTCACATGTCGCGCACACAACACACACACACACACCACACAACACACACACACACACACACATACACACACACCACACCACACACACACACACACACACCACACACACACACACACACCACCACAGATGCAGCACGCAAATGTACAGGACAAGAATTTCATGACAAGTGAAGCTGATGAAAAGTTAAAACTTCGGTTTGAAAGAAACAATGAGTGAACGATAGTTAGTCCCTTGGTGATTCATCATATGGCTAACTGATTGCAGTGACTGTGGCCAAGACAGTGATGTTGATGGTGGATTCTGACAACAGCTTGTGCTCTGTGGGCAGGGGTGGCTGAGCTGATTCCTCCCAGACCAGCGTTTCCCAAGAGGACTGACAGTGCTGAAAGGGGTACATACAAACACACACATGTACACACACAATGCGCGCACACACGCATGCAATGCATGCATGCATGCAGGCAAGGCACGCAGACCACGCAGGCAGGCATGCACGCACGCTAGCCACACCAACCACGCCAGCAAACACGCAAACACGCATGCACGCTGCGCGCTGCACAACACACCACACACACACACACACAACACACACACACACAACACACAAATTCACACACACACACACACCCACACACACACACACACACACAAAAGTTTACCACACATGCATGCAGGTATGTATGCAACATACAGGGGCGCAAATATGCGTGTGCGCATGTACACACACACACACACACACACACACACACACACACAGACAGATATGTGTATACACACTGTCACTGTTTGCAGAAAAGACATGAAATTGAAGAACAAAAACATGTACACACACACAGTCACACAATTACACACAGTCACATAAAGACAAAGAAAACCACTCGTACCATACAAGATATACATATGTACACACACACATATCACACACACAAATACAGAGTGTTGTAATGTACACACACACACACACACACACCACACACACACAACACAACACAAACACACACACACACACACCACACACACATGCCCCTGCATGCACTTGTGGGCTCGCACACACAAGTGTGAATGCAAGAAATCCAAACGCTCACAACTATGTATTAATGAACATGGACTCGCACAGCAATATTTACATCAATGCATTTTCACACTGTTACTGTTGCATGCTCAAATCCCATGCATGAATGTCACCCATCACTCTTTCATGTAATGCCACACAACCTTCACCACCCCCCATACCCCCCACCTCATTTGCTGTCTGCAACACTGTGTGTTCTAGCACCCTATGCTCTCCCCCCCCCCACCCCCTCCCCTCCCCCCTCCTCCCCACTAGCTAATTTGCCTCCACCACTGCTTCTCCCCATCTTGCCATCCTGTACCTCCACCGCGCACACATACACATGTCACAAACTACTGCACAAATAACTGACCAACAACGCTGTTGTGCAGGCAGTGGCGGACTAACCATGGACAGATTGCCAGTGTGGCCAACCTCGTACTGGAGGAGGTTCAGGTCAGTGGGGACCCTCTTCTTCTTGGGCTTGTTCCGTTCACTTGGTCTGACTAGATGGATTGGATTCGTTCCATTCAATGTGGTCTGACCAGTGGATTGGGCTTGTTCCATTCACATGCTTGTTCCATTCACTACTTGTTTCCATTCACTGCCCATGCTTGTTCCATTCACTGCTTGTTCCATTCACTACAACTTGTTCCATTCACTGCTGCTTTGTCCATTCACTGCTGCTTGTTCCCATTCACTGCTGCCGTGGCTGTTCCATTCACTGCTTGTTCCATTCACTGCTGCTTGTTCCATTCACTACTTGTTCCATTCACTGCTTGTTCCATTCCACTGCTTTGTTCCATTCACTGCTGCGTGTTCCATCACTGCTTGTTTCACATTCCAAGCGCACTTGTTCCATTCACTGCTGCTTGGTTCCATTCACTGCTTGTTTCCATTCACTGCTTGTTCCATTCACTGCTGCTTGTTCCATTCACTGCTTGTTCCATTCACTGCTTGTTCCATTCACTGCTTGGTTCCATTCACTATGCTGCTTGTTCCATCACTGCTTGTTCCATTCACTGCTTGTTCCATTCACTGCTGCTTGTTTCCATTCACATGCTTGTTCCATTCACGCTTGTTCCAATTCACTTGGTCTGACCTGTGCATTGGGCTTGTTCCATTCACTACGTCTGACCAGTGCATCAGGCGTAATTTGCAGGTCACACATCTGCTAAGTCAATCCATGAGACCCTCATCTTAAATTTTTTCTCATCTCATTTAATAATGGTGTATCGCGTCAGCTATGAGTCGCAGGCAATGTGGTCTTGAAACTTTGCAGAGTGTGGTGTAGAATATATTGAGTAGTCCTCAGGCAGGGGCACTTCTGTGATAAAATTGAAATTGAGACTGAAAACCCCTTTCACTAGTTTCAACTCACTGCTTGTTGTTATTTTTTAAGCCTTCTGACGGGGCACAGTGGTTGGCCACATGGACTCCTGACAGACAGGTTGTAGGTTCCAACCCCATGGGTGGGCAGTCTGGCTATCTGGGCCTCAGGGGGGCTCCTAGCCAGAACTGAACGTGCTGTGCATGCACCTGAAGGGGGCTGGAGCCATGCAGTGAGGTCTCATCCACTTGACACAGGTCTCTTTGAGGGGGTTGCTTTCACAGTTTGCTTCATATCTGGGGTATCACAAAGGAATTTGGTCAATTCTTAGTGTTTGTTTGATCTAGATTGTGCGTGTGTAAATGCACTTGTGTTGAGTGAAATTTCTATTGTGGTCCTAGTGTAGTGATTAGTTGTATCCTATAACTCACCAGCCTATTGCACACACCACACACACACACACACACACACACACACACACACACCACCACACAAATGGTCTGTATGTACAGACACGAATAATCATAGTAAAATTGTATATTAAGTATTGGTGCATACAAAACTTTGTAGATTCAAGAATATTTTGTTGTTGATGGCTGTGTCTCTTTGTATCCCCTTGAATGGAAGGAAAAAAATGAACAAAACAAACAAAACATACAAAGCTAGTCTGGCATGTGCAAATTGATGTATATACAGCAGTCACAAACCAGATGTTCAAAGACTTCAGTCAGGCATCCTCAGTTCCTGTCTTCCACAGACAGACAGAAATATGAATCTGAATATTTCCAAACACTTTGGGAGACACGGGGATGTGGTGGATATACAGAGCTGATGGCTGGTTTGTGAGGAAAGGGACTGAACGATTTCTGTTCAAGATTTAGATCATTGTCGACTCAGATGAACAGTGTACGTCCCTTTGTTCCATGAGCAGATGGTTCTGTTCTGTTTCCATCAGTCAGTCATTTTTTGCAGCAGCAGACAGAAAGATAAGGTGCGATTGAATGACATGGTAGGTGCACGTTGCGGTCACTGAGGTATGTGTGTGTGTGTGTGTGTGTGTGTGTGTGTGTGTGTGTGCTGTGGTAGTTGACCTTAGGAATGTGTGTTGTGGTAACTGACTTTGATGGTGTCTTGTGGCAGTTGATCTAAGTTGTATGTTTGTGGTGTTGACAGGGACATGTTTGGACAGGAGATGACCAGTGACCAGCCACAGACCAACGAAGCCATGGAGGAGAGGTAGGTCTTGTCACATTATTAGAAGGCAATCATGACACTTTGGTCTGTTCTGCTTCAGTTGTTTTTTTTTTGTTTTTTTTTACAGCATTTTTGTTTGTTTTGTTTTGTTTTTCTTCATTTTTTCTTGTCTTTACCGTCTTTCTCTGTTTTTCACTTTCACATTTTGGTCACTTTGATTTGTTTTTTTCATTCCTGTTTCCTGATGATAATGCTGATGATTGTAACACAAACATGAAGATAATGATTGACGATGATGATAGTGATTGTTCATTTGCAGGCGTCAGAAGCTGATGTACCACCTGAACTCCTCAGGCAAGTACTTTGCCTTCAAGGAACAGCTGAAGCATGCCGTCATCAAAAATTGTCAGGGAGAAGTATCTGAAGACCACCAACTTTGATGACCGCCAACAGCTTCAGGTAACACACCATCAGCGACACTAACCATTGCAGAGTACCAGGTCATTGCAATGACCCACAAAACAAGATTTTATTCTTACATTTTTTGATATACGTTTCTTGGTTTGATGAAAGAAAAAACAGTTTGTTGCCCTCTGCTCCGTCCATCGTCAAAAGGTCACTACCCCTCTGCTCCGTCCATCGTCAAAAGGTCACTACCCCTCTGCTCCTCTGTCCATCGTCAAAAGGTCACTACCCCTCTCTGCTCTATCCATAGCCAAAGGTCACTACCCCTCTGCTCTGTCCATCGTCAAAAGGTCACTACCCCTCTGCTTCATCCATAGCCCAAAGGTCACTACCCCTCTGCTCCGTCCATAGCCAAAAAGGTCACTACCCCTCTGCTCTGTCCATCGTCAAAGGTCACTACCCCTCTGCTTCATCCATAGCCCAAAGGTCTACCCCCCTCTGCTCCGTCCATAGCCAAAAGGTCACTAACCCCTCTGCTTCATCCATAGCCCAAAGGTCACTACCCCCTCTGCTCCGTCCATAGTCAAAAAGGTCACTACCCCTCTGCTTCATCCATAGCCCAAAAGGTCACTACCCCTCTCTGCTTCGTCCATAGCCAAAAGGTCACTACCCTCTGCTTCATCCACATAGCCCAAAAGGTCACTACCCCTCTGCTCCCATAGCCCATAGCCAAAAGGTCACTACCCCTCTGCTTCATCCATAGCCAAAAAGGTCACTACCCCTCTGCTCCGTCCATAGCCAAAAGGGCACTACCCCTCTGCTTCATCCCATAGCCAAAAGGTCACTACCCCTCTGCTCCGTCCATAGCCAAAAGGGGCACTACCCCTCTGCTTCATCCATAGCCAAAAAGGTCACTACCCCTCTGCTTTGTCCATAGCCAAAAGGGCACTACCCCCTGCTTCATCCATAGCCAAAAAGGTCACTACCCCTTTGCTCTATCCATAGCCAAAAGGGCACTACCTGTCTGCTCTGTCCATAGCCAAAAGGTCACCTACCCCTCTGCTTCAATCCATAGCCAAAAAGGGCACTACCTGTCTGCTCTGTCCATAGCCAAAAGGTCACTACCCCTTTGCTCTATCCATAGCCAAAAGGTCACTACCACTCTGCTTTCGTCCATGGCCAAAAGGTCACTACCCCTCTGCTCCGTCCGTAGCCAAAAGGTCACTACCCCTCTGCTTCGTCCATGGCCAAAAGATCATAGAGGTGAGACATCAGACACTGTCCTCCGCCAGGAGCATCAGGGTCACTCATGGCATGTCAGAGCTGTAGGGACAGCTGGGCATGGCCTGTCTCCTCTCCAAGCATCCTGGAGCAATGATCCATTGAATGCTGGCTTGTACTGACGACTGAAAAATGAATGAGCACAGAGAAAGAGAGATGAAAGTGAGAGAGAGAGAGAGGACAAGAGAGAGTGTGTTTGTGTGTGTGTGTGAGTGTGTGTATGTGTACTTGCATAAAGGGCAAAATGAGTTCATGAATTGTCACCAAACCCTGACATGTAGGATCTTTTTTTTTCTTCTTTTTTTTTTTGTAATATCACTTTATCGGGAGGTCCCTTTTTTTCTTCTCATATATTCCTCATTTCCTTTTTTTTTGCAAATGTTTTACACAATAATCTAAGCCTCCTGAATAAGTGATGATTAAGATAAAAAGTCTGCTTCAAAAGTAGATGAAAGGAAGAAAATCAACGTTATATAATATAAAGTTAAAAAAAAATGTTATACAGCATTTTTATTTTTGTTTCAAAGGAGGATTTTAGTCATGAATTTGCATGTATAAAGTCTGGAATCAGTCCCTGAATGATAACCTAGTTAAAAGCACGTTTGAAAATCTGAGGAACCAACTTGTGGGGTTTTGAACACATTGTATCTGTTTGTGTGTGTGAGTGTTTGCATGCGTGCTTGTATGTGTGTATGTGTAAGTGTGTGTATGTGTGTGGATGCATGTGCATGTGACCAGGCTCATTCAGAACTCTCTGTGTGTGGCAACATTCCTCAGTGAGCTGTATGTCTACCTGGTGGACCAAATGCACGAGTCTCTGAACAAAGTTCTGCAGATTGAGGACCAGCCCCCTATCCCCCTCCCCTCACCACCAGCGCACAGCTGAAGCACTTCGCCCGTGAGGCCGAGGTCAACAAAGACTTTGATCTGGCCACCAAGTACTATCAAGAGGTCAGTGGCAGACAGGCACAATGTATGTGTGTGTGTGAGTAGTAGTATTCCTTTTTTCTTTTTTTTTTTCTAGAGAGGAGGCATTTCCATTAAAACATATGGTGTCCCCAGAAGGGCTCATGTCCTGAGAGGGTTTGGAAGTAAAAACAAGTGTGCTGCAAAGTCCACTTACACACTTTTCAAACCTGGAGGGGGCAGGTGTGTGGGATGTGTAAAATGAAAAAAGGTAAAATTGTTAGTCTTCGATATCTTTCTCTTGCATTGTGTTGCCATGAAATTAGTACAGTTGACACCATTTTCACTTTCATGTCCTCATAAGGGATGCAAAGTGAGATGGTATGTCAAGTTGTGTCGTCACAAGGTATTCCGTGTAAGGTGTGTATGTATATGTGTGTGTGTGTGGTGTGTGTGTGTGTGTGTGTGTGTTGTGTGTGTGTGTGTGTGGTGTGTGGTGTGTGTATGTGTGTGTGTTGTGTGTGAGTGTGTGTGTGTGTGTGTGTGTGTGTGTGTGTGTGTGTGTGTTGTGTGTGGTGTGTTGTGTTGTATTTTGTGTGTGTGGGTGTGTGTGTGTGTGTGTGCGTGTGTGTATGTGTGTGTTGTGTTGTATTTTGTATGTGTGTGTGTGTGTGTGTGTGTATGTGTGTGTTGTGTTGTGTTGTGTGTGTGTGTGTGTGTGTGTGTGTGTGTGTGTGGTGTGTGTGTGTGTGTGTGTGTGAAACAAGTATGATTCAGACAAAAAAAATGGACCTTTTTCTCAGCCCTGATCTGGCCTCTCTGGTCCACAGTCCCCTGACATCATTTTCTCCTCAGCATGACTGGGGTGTTCGGGTGTTCGCCGTCTGCAGAAAAAGGAAAAGTCATGTCGCCCAAAGTCATACTAATGTGACGTGACACGTGATAAAATCAGTAAGCAACAGCCAGGCAGTATCACCAAGTGTCCAGTATCACACATATGTAAACAACCAACCTGTGTCATAAAACCAGCTGTGGACTGCAACCCCTTAAAGAAAGTAGAGGGGAGAGCATCTCCAAATGAGCTGGTGCTGCAGTCTGATGGAAACCTGTTTGTGACCCAGGGCATGGCAGGAATGACTGTCAGGGATCAGGGGAGATGCACCTGTGCTGCTCCTGTGGGGGAAAAACGGAGCAACGAAGTTGAAAGAGAACAGCTTAGATTTTTTTTTTGGGGGGGTGTTGTTTTTGTGTTTTGCACTGTCTTTAGATGTGAAGTGTTCTGTCTGTTTTGCAGAGGATAATCGTGAGGAGGCCAACGCAGACAACTGGTTTGACTTTGGTACCTTCTGTCTCTACATCAACAATGTTTCCAAGGTAAACCTTCTGATAAGCTGTTTGTGCTACACTACTCAAGGTGTAGCACTGACCAGAATTCCCAAAATGCTCACAGTGTATGATACAGTGGAGATGCCTTCTTCTTTCTTCTTTGTCAGCCTTTTCTTCCTTCTTTGTTATGTTGTTGTGTGATTCAGTTTTACTTATTCAAAACTTTTCAGCCTTATGCAGGTCTCTTCACTCTGTTGAGATACATTTCATATTCTCATGACCTAAGTCATCAACTTCAGCTTGATCTGGACTATTTTTCTTCTGTCTTTAATCATCTCCTTCTTCACTTTATTGCCATGGGTCAGCTTTTCCCTCTCATTTTTTCCATTGTTATGTTGGTGCATAGATACAAAAAATTGCTTGCTATTTTGTTATTGTGCAGGCAGAGGAATGTTTCCACAAGTGTATTTCCATCAACCCAGCGAACATGGATGGGTGAGTCTGGTCAAGGGTAGAAGAACAATTAACAACACACACACACACACACACACACACACACACACACACACCACACACACACATTGTAATGATCACTTGGATTATGATAGCTTATGGTCATAGGTATCATGGACTTAAAAAAGAGAAACATTTCATTTTGGAATTTGAATTGATTGACTCCAGTTAACCTTTTCGCGACGTGCTGTGCGATAGTGACGGCAACTCTGTCGACCCGTTCACGACGAGCCGTGCACTGGTGACGGCAGCACTGCAGTACTGCCTGGACGTGCCGTGCCTCCGTGACGGCCTCTCGTCTACCGTCTAGGGGATGCAGCTGCCATAAATATTTAGAACAGGGTTCTAGCCACTGGGAGGGTAAGTTTACATGCACTAGCGATGACCTTTGTGACCTTAGAGCAGTCCGAACAAAGAGACCGGTCTGGCACTGTAAGACACGTGTGGAATTTCCTGCCTCGCCAACATATCAGACCGGTCTGGCACTGTAAGACACGTGTGGAATTTCCTCCCGCCTCCAACATATCGGGCAGATGGAGAATGACATGTGGTTTTAGAACTGGTTCAGTAAAGTAGTTCAGAAAATGAGGGGGTAAAGGTGTACACGTTTTTCGAAAAGAATCTGAGCTTCATTTTTATTGCTCTGTGTATTTAATAGTTTTATAAGTCGTATCATCTGAAACAAAAAACAGTGAAAAGTGTGTACTGTGTGCAATGATTTAAATGCCTTAAAAAAAAAAAAGAATTCACTTGGATTACACATATTGAATACCTCAGGCTTCTCTGCATCTGTTCAAAGTAAGAGCGAAGTTTTATGCCCCTTTCTTCCTCATTTGCTGTTGTCATACTAACCAAACAAACGTAAACTAGATTGTGTTCTCCTACATTTTACTTATGTTGTTTCCGTAACAAAACAATTGCTATTTTACCAAAAATATATTTTAATTCTATGCTCATTACAAAGTTCGCACTTTACCCCTTTCCGTTGATATATAACAACTGCTTGTTAGGTTTATATTAGGACACGTAAAATAAAATAAAAAAGTGCGAAAATCGCACGTCTGCAACGGTTGTAAGCACGTGCGTTCAAGAACCTTGACTTGTGTCAGCTTGTGTAAGCTTACTTGTAGGGACAGATAATTCTCAGAAGATATCCTGTCCAAGACCTTCATTTGGGGTACAGTTTGGGGTGGAAGTCTTGGATACAGACTGAGGAAGTCCTGAGGGAGGAACTGGATGGGTCCTCTGCCCTCATGCCCACGACTGAAGACAGGAGTCTGTGGAGAGCTTCCTCACTGACTGCTGATGCTGTTTTGCAGGCTGATGCTGTACGGCGTGGTGTGCACACTGGCAGAGCGGAACGATGCGGCCAGAAACTTTCTTTGAAGCGGCCACTAACATTGAACCCAAGAGCATCTTAGCCTGGACCATGCTGGGTGGGTGGTTTGCTAATGAGTTCATCGTCAGTGTTGCTGTTCTGCAGGATTACTGGATTTTTGTGTGTGTGTTTGTTTTCCTCCTTTCACTTAAATCTTAAATGAAACAGTCAGCTGGAAACTGAAACGAAATTGTGTGTTCGTAAACTGTCTTGTGCTGCTTTTGTTTAGGTAGGGAATGAATTGGCAGTGTTTTTTTGTGTGTTTGTTTGTTGTGTTTTTTTGCATGCAGGTAAACAGAGGAACAGGTTTAAAGGTGAAAATGTGATGCTCATCAGTCACATTTAAAACAAATGTAGTCTAAAATGGCTGTAGTCAAAATGTAGAATAACAACAGTTGTGTTGATAAACACGGTATATTAAATATGGCAAATTAAACAAAAATCATGAAATTTGTGGATATGATACCTGAGCTGTTTTTACTGATGCTGTGTAAAGCCGATTTACAGCTGACAACAGGTAACGGACAAAAAAAGATTAAAGCAAAAAACATGGTGAGCTATCATCTAATAACACTCTCATAAAAAACAGAGAAAACGAAAAATAGACAACACAGATACATATTACATACCCACCAACCTTAACACCAAAACACAATTTGTTTTCTTTTTCCTCGGGTGATTTTATAAACAAGTGCCAGCAATATGCGCAGTTACTCCCGTGTACTCTCCTACTTGAAGAACAGAAAAGCACCTGTCTCTAGTTTGTATGGACCATTTTGATAAAGTTGCTTTTCAGAACATCATGCTAAAAAAATACACAGGTTTAAATGTGGAAATTGTTGCAGTCATGATCATGTTCCTGATTTCCCAGTTTTTCATCATTATACCGAGTGTAAAGGCATTTCCATGATTCAGTGATCAATTCCTGAATTTTCTGTGCATTACATGATGTTTGCACCTCACTACAACGAAGTTCAGAGGAGAGAAGATACAACTATATGTCAAGTGTGCGCACTTTGAAATTATACAAATATATCATGCTGCAATCACGCAGTCCAATTTAAAACAAAGGAAAAAGTGATGAAAACAAAAATCTTAAGTAATTCAGAAGCCTTGCGTGATGGTGGAACCCCGACTGGCCCCAAATTGTCCATCCCTCATAAAAACATGTGTATTAGATCATTCAAAAATCCTGGCCACAGACAGTGAGTCATTGAGAATACAAGTGAGAGTTCTGGAGACTTTAAGACCACAAATCAGGTCCTGGAGACTGGGATGACCAGAGATTTGGGGAATCATGCATGTGACCATATCTTTTGAGCCAGCGGATAGAGTTGTCTCCCATGCATTTGTTGCTGACATAAATATAATGCATTTGACATGTTCGGGTATGGCAAGCTCCATGCCAAACACAGAGGATTCCTCAGTGACTGATTTCCAGTAACTTTATCTGTTTCATGTCAGCTTTCAGAGAGCATTTTTTATTTACCAGTGTCTCTGATGATGGTTGCAGTGCCTTGCAGTTCTCTGAGAGGGCGTAATATTCCTGAGGTCAGTCAAGCTTTTAGTCCATGCCACGGTTTGTGTTGGGCAGCTATGGAGGGTACGGTCTGTTTGTGCAATATAGGTGCTATTTGATGTTGTAAAAGTCAGCCTTTTACTGCAGCCATCGTTCTGTGGCAGGTGCTCCTTGAGCGGGAATCTCAATCTGTTCTGTGGAATGCTGACTCACCGACATCTGTTAACCCATCACTCTGGCTGTGTTCTTAGGTCTGTTTTATGACGCCATCAACAGCGAACATCGGGGCAGAAATGGCCTACCTGAAGCCAACAAGCTGAACGTGGCTCATGCTGCCGCCATCGCTCGAACCGCACGAGAAGAGGAGCAGGAGAAAGAGAGGAAGGAGAAGGAAAAGGAAAAAGAGAAAGAGAGGGCAGAGAAGGAGAAAGAAGGAGAAGTCACGGAAACGCCACGGGTGGACGGTAGCGTGTTTTAGTTGTGTGCTAGGAGTTGTAGACACTTTGATCTGGTTTTCTGTTCTACCCATTAGACCAAACCACACACCTTGTAATCATATTTTCCCCCACATGTTCTTCATTAATGCTTTCAGAGTCAGGTAGTAAAATATTTGGTTTAATTTGTTTCGTTCTGAATTAGATCAGAAGTGGAAAAAGAATCCATCACTGTAATGATCTGATGAAAAAGATATTTTTGTTTGTTTATTTTTTGTGTGGAAAGGTTCTTTTGTTGTGTATTTCTTTCTCATTTCAATTTTGAAATAAAGAAAATCTGGAAGTTATGATCATCTTACAGTAAAAAAGCATCGCTAATTAAATGGAATCAAATGTATTTCACTTTGGATTGCATTGTCTGCGCCAGCTTTAAATGGAAATACTCTTGACAGTGAAAATTTAGGAATGGTGCCTTCCCCACAGAGTCTGTGTGGGTACATGTAGCAAACTGAAGAATCTTGCACATTTATTTTGCTATTCATGCAAGTCTGAAGCATGCACTTCACTGTGGTGATGGCTGTAGTCTAGGAGAAATAATCATTTTCTTTTCAGTGAGTGGTTGCATGTTAGACATGTTAGAAGCTTCCTATACCATATCATGCTTGCCGCCTTTGGGTTTGTGCTTGTTACAGCTACAGCTTCAGGCTGGACATCCTTTTCTCTGGCAGCTGTCAGCAACAGAAAATTCTTTAAAGAAAACTTGTTTCTGATTTGTCTTGATACGGCAGTCTCAAAGAAGAAAGGTGTAATGGTGTCAGCTGCATGACATTTAGCTCTTGTAGTTTTGGAAGTGCCACGTGTTCCACTCAGACATTATGCGCTAGTTTTGCTCCTATGAGAGGAAAGGCTGCATGTGTCAGCAGTAACTGGAAGGATGTCCCTGGGCAGTGAGATGGTTGTGAGGATCAGGTGATGCTGGTTCTTGCTGTGCCTGGCTGACAACTCAAGGCTGGTCCAGCCCTGCTACCACCTGTGTGGACAGCTGGGCTGTATGGACAACTTGGCTGTATGGCCTGTGTGGACAGCTGGGCTGTGTGGACAGCTGGGCTGTATGGCCTGTATGGACAGCTGGGCTGTATGGACAACTTGGCTGTATGGCCTGTGTGGACAGCTGGGCTGTGTGGACAGCTGGGCTGTGTGGACAGCTGGGCTGTGTGGACAGCTGGGCTATGTGGACAGCTGGGCTGTATGGCCTGTGTGTGGACAGCTGGGCTGTGTGGACAGCTGGGCTGTGTGGACAGCTGGGCTGTATGGCCTGTGTGGACAGCTGGGCTGTATGGACAGCTGGGCTGTGTGGACAGCTGGGCTGTGTGGCCTGTGTGGACAGCTGGGCTGTGTGGACAGCTGGGCTGTGTGGACAGCTGGGCTGTGTGGCCTGTGTGGACAGCTGGGCTGTGTGGCCTGTGTGGACAGCTGGGCTGTGTGGCCTGTGTGGACAGCTGGGCTGACCAGTATGTGGTTTTGTTCCAGCCTGTATCACTGGTGATGTGGGTCAGGTGTTGGTATCAACTGGACAGCAGTTTGTAGTGTTATTGATAACATTTTAACATATGTTCCGAGAGGCGAGCTTAGGTCAAAGCTGAACTTAATGTTAACTTTTGCCGGAATTTTTTTTCACATTCAAGGTTAAATAATTGTTGGGACATCTTTTGGTTTTAGAAAGAGAGCATGCAAAGAATACCATGTCTCGACTTTTTCATGAAGAGTTTTGTCAATGACCCTGTGTTTCCCCAAAAGGGAATCAGTAAACTTTTGGATGGTTGAAAGTATGTCCTTGAGGAAGGTTAGGGGTGTGATGTGGGTTGGGGGAAGGGGGTGGGAGGAGAAGAAAGAAGCTGAAGCTGTAGTTAAAAAGCATCAAGGAGGCAGCTAGTTCGCACAGCTTGCTGGAGAGGGTCACTGACGAGTTGACCGCTGAACAGTGGAACTGTATTATTTTAAATCTGGATTTCTTGTCATTCTGCACTAGTGACTTGCTGCAGATGCCAGAAGAAGAGATCTCCAGCCTGCTTCCCAGCTAGATGAGCCATGTGTGATACCTGTGGTCTGTCCGTCTGTAGGCGATGTGGAACAGGGTGGATCGGCAGAGGGCGGGCTGTCAGTTCCAGCCTTGGACATTAAGCAGCAGCACACTCCGTCAGGAGATCGCTCCCCTGTTCCCTCCGCCCGGTCCTCGTCAAACGTCAAAATGAATAAGAACTCGGCAGGCAAGCGGGGTGAGAAGTGCGCATGGTTTGTTCTGCCACAGGGTGTATACCCAGCGAGTCAAAGTGAATGTTGACCCACCATTGAAATTTTCACGTCAGCAAAACTGCACTCTGATATATGGACAGTAATTGGACATGTGCACAATTAACAATGAAAATACTTCACTTTTTACAACTTAAAAAATAACCCACACTATTGCTGTTTGTAATATGAGTTGAATCTGAATCATAGGACATAATTATTTCAAAAAAAAAAATTTCCAAGAACAATTGTGTCTAAAGCATTAAAACCGAAGCACCAAACTACCAAATGAAAAACTGCTGATCTCCCCTTCCCACACCTCATCCCCTGACTCCTGAATACAGACTCCCTCATCTGTCATTTTCTGTGCCACTAAATTAGCTCCCCATCAGGGTCCCTCCCTGTCAGCACCCAAATTGAGAGCATTACTTGAATTTCCTATGGAAAGTTTCTTCTGGATTTGCCCCATATCGTCTTCATTTGCCTGTGACTATACACACAGAGATGTCAGATACACACATACATATACATGCACACAACACATATGTATGTTCATATGCGCATGCACACACATACACACACACACATGCAAACACACACACACACACACACACACACACACACACACACACACACACACACACACACACACATTGATGAATACATGGAAAAGATATTGAAAGCTTACAGTCAGCAGGAAATATCTATATGTTTTGAGTGGATGTGCTTCATTTCACTAATTTTTGAATGAAGGCAACATAAAATTTTTGCACTACTACTTCTATTATTAATATCCATAACTATGGCCAATACTTATAACATATTTGTTTGGTTAAAGCACTCTCCCCAAAATGCCTAATAATGTAATATGCAGGAAAATAATGTAGGGCTGTGTAAATGTTAACACACTTAGGATATGTATGCGAGAAAACTCTGTTTTGTCTTGAAACACATGAAATGTCCCTAGCAGATAGTATCGTTTAGATTTTGGACAAAAAAAAATAGATCTATGGAAAATGATACTGTTGTGTTGGAAAAGTAGGGGAAACATATCAGTACAAACAATTGCTTTTGGCAAAGAATTGATGAACGAGAAAGTAATACTTCTCTGACAAAGGAGGTATGAGATATATCATAATGAATTATACATATATCATACTGAATTATATCCTTTTAACAGCTAACAGAGGCTGCGTGACTTTTGAAATAGCATCCTTGTGGTAAAAGAAAAGATATGATATGCTTGCATGGGTGTTAACTTTTCAGTGAATATGTATTTTGTTGTTGAAAAACTGATATTTCTTATATGTTAATTGGTAGCCATACAGAGAAAGGGCTGACAAGATTTCATGTACCTGCAAAAATGTACCTTGCTCAGTTATGGGAATGAGAAGGACAGCTTAGAAAATGGCATGACTGTTAGTAAAGGGGGGTGTGCTGGGATGTGTCACTTCCAGAGCAGCATGGGAAAGAGCATGGTAAAGCTCATAATAACACTGACAGAGTGGCTTCTGAGAAAACCGGCAGTAGTTAAAACTAGCACATCCTCAGCTTCACGTAAGTTAGAAATGTCACAGGTACACATGAAAGCTACAAGTTTTCAAATGAGCCCTGTCTGCAGATCTGAGCTCAGGGGGAAAAAAAAAAAAAAAAAAAGGCAGCTGATAGTCTGTGTTGTCTCTCTTACCATGGAATTCCCATTTCATTCTCCATCCCCGTTAATCATCATGAATTCTTTAGCATTTCATAATCTGCTTTTTTTCGTTTGTTTTTTTTTACGGAGCCCTATTTCCTAGCAGCCTCATTGTTTAAATTTTCTATCTCTTCCATACCTGCGCTGAGTTTACATATCAATGTCTTCAGTATCGATGGATTCAGAATGGTCAGTGCAGTACTGTGACAATCTAGGCTTTGAAGAGACAGTTGATAGGTTTCAGTTCTTAACTGTGCCATTATTGCCATCGGTAGAGGGCTTTGCTCGTGGTGTCCTGTAGATATCGAACCAGAATGGGCACCACTGAAGACCATTCAAGTGACTTAACAATCAAACAATCAGATGGGTTTCTTTTCATGGTGGCTTTTTGTTGACTTACACCAATGTCTCTGAGGACAGTGGTTGTTGAGACTACACACCAGAAAGTGTCCGGGTGTGGCTGTGCAGGGGAAAGAGAGCAGGTGCAGGATGACTTAGTGTAGGAGGTGCTCTAGTGAGAGGGGATGGGACTGCTGGAAGATACAGCAGTTATCTAAAAAAAAAAAAAAACACACACACACACAAAAAGGGCAAAGAGAAACATAAACCTGCACCGCTGGTGTGGGAAGTCATAATCTGCAGTCACTCTCTCTATGAAAACCATAGCTTTGTTGTGGCATCTGTGACAAGGTTTCGATTGTTTCATTTTTTTTTCCCTCATGTTTTAAAGTCATTTATCTGAAAAGAAACAAAAAGGTTTTTTCATTTCATGAACACAGTGATTTTTGTCATTCTTTGTTGAGTTGCTGGCCTGCCAGCTGTGTGTTCATGTATACAGAGGTGCCAAGCCTCCCAGTTTCATTGCATTTGGTTACCACTAATGCAATTTGTTCAGGAGTTATGCTAACATCAGAACTGTTTTGGACAAGCATGCGTTCAGCTAGGCATGGTAATTTTGCCTGCTGTAAGCTGCATGGTGGTTTTTGCAATACACGTGGGTTACTGTGCAGGGATAGGGGGTCACACTAATAGTCTCAGGTGATGAAATTGAGCGAAAGCCCATTTGTATGCACGTGTCTGTATCGAGCCCACATAGGGTGAACAAATCATTAGATTGTTTTCCCAAACAGCCAGAGATGTGTAACTTTATTCTTTGTCAAGTTTATCTCTGGCACATGCTTCACTGTGTCATGGATTGCAGGAGAAGAGGTTCTGATTCAAATAAGCAGCTTAGTGCTGTGGAGTTTTAGCTGCAGCTGTGAAGATGCAGCAGCAAGAGCAGAACAACTGTGGCCAAGTTATTCCAAAAAGTGTCCATGCATGGTGTTGTTCATCCAGGAGATCTTGCCCACAAGTTTGTACCAAAACAGAATTTGACATCATAAAAAAAAAGAAAGAAAAAAAGAGAATTCGGACATCATTTCAGATACGTTGTATGTATGCCTTGTAGGTAAATGTATGCATGCCGACACATCTGAGGGTCTGAGTGTTTCTAGGAATTCAAAATGTTCAGACAAAATTCTTAAGTTGTTCCTAAAGATGGTTTTTGGGGATGGGGGTGGGTTAGCTTCTCTGTTTACGTGTATTGGTTTTGTCCGAGTTCTTCGTCAGGTGAATGGAGGGTGGGATGGATGAGGTGCCCGTCTAGACAGTTAACAGTTTAGCAGAGAAACGCGAGACAAAAAGAGTAGAGAAAAAACATGATGCAAGGAGAGCAAGCATGAATTTCTAAGAGAGAACATGCATGTTTACACCTCCTCAAAAGTTGATTTGGTGTTTCTCAGTTTAAACATTTTCAAAAACAGTCTTGTTGTTGGAGCATGAAACAGATTTAAACCATACCTGAAACAGGTTATCATCGCAATCTGAAGCTGCTTCTTTGTGACATGTTCTCATCATTATTAACCAATGCATTTGTGTCCATTCAGATTTCATGTTCTCTCTGTCTGACTGCTGTTTCCTACCCCCCCCTCTCTCTCTCTCTCTCTGTCTGTTTCTCGCCCACCCACCCCACCACTTTCTCCCACCTCTCCCTCTCTATCAGTTTGTCTGCTTACCCTCTAGCTGTCTTTACTTTTCTCTCTCTGTGTACCTGTTCCATCACTGCTCCCATCCTTCTCTCTCTCTCTGTCTCTTTCTCGTCTCTCTCTCTCTCTCTCCTCTCTCTCTCTTATTGCTTTATATTTCCATTTACAACCCATATTTCTATTTTGCTGTCATGTCATATGGACTGGTTTGCATTGAGCACAAAAAGCAAATCATGTGTGCACCACTTTTGTAACAGCACTGCCACAGGCAATTAGTTTATAACTGCACCTTCTGCACTCAGCAACGTTTCCACATCCAAAGCAAATGACAAGCTTTTCATAACACCATATGTAGAAAAATATAGTTTTTTTTTTTGTTTGTTTTTTTTTGTGGGGGTGGAAGGAGCAATGTAGTTGAGGAAGAGAGGGGGGAGGGTGTGTCATCGTCTCAAAGCATTATCTCATATTTTGTATGTATTTTCTAATTCAGGTGACATGCTGTGTATATGTGGCATGATACATCAGCAAGCTTGGATTAGCATTCCTTTATGAAAGCCTAATCTGCAACCCTTACAAATTGCATGATCAGGTGAACCCTTCGGACACAGCAAAGTGTGGAGCATAAAAGGGAGCTGTGCCTAGTCATACTGTTCTTTCTTGCAAACAAAAACAACAACAAACAACAAAACAACGGCCAACCTTTTCATTTTCCCAGGGACAAATCCTCTAGCCTGCCTTGAGGGATTCATATACCAACTCATAGAAAGATCCCTTGCTATGAATGTACTGGGGGTGTGGGGGGGGGATGCATGCAGCTATACTCTTTGTGAGTTCCCGTTTGGTGAATTTCTGATTCCTGTGAAGGATATACTCACAGTTGTATAGCGGATCTGACGCTCCGATTCTCTGTACCTCTCTAGATGTGGACGACTGCGATCTTTCTGTGTTGGAGCATTGGTGACTCACTGCATGGCTACCAGATGGGTGTGTGTCGTGTGGTGTGGTGTGGTGTGTGTCTGGGGGGGTGTTATGTGTGGCGACTGTAGAGGTTTGCCACCACTGGAAGAGTTTTTGTTTAGCATTGTGTATGAATTATTGTTCATGGGAAGGCAAACATGTACTGCCTCAGTTTAAAAAGTGTAAATGTTTAAAGTGGCTGGTATGCGCCGTTACTTGAGGTTGTTGTTAATCATGAACAATGATCTGACTGTGAGGGAGCAAGCATATGTATATGTGTCTGTGTGTGTGTGGGTGTGTGTGTCGTGTTAAAATTGCAAGTGGGTGTGAGGGGTGGGGTGGGGGGGGAAGAGAGTTGGCAAGTCATGCTAGACCAGCATAAATGAGTATTTAGTTGTTTATGCTAAACCATTGCAGCAGATCTCGGACAATTGCCGGCTCTGGTGTTCAAAAACCTGAGTGATTTTCTTCGGTGGTTATAAACTGTTCTGAATTCGATAACTGGACTTCATATAGCATGCCTCGATTAAAACCCACTTGATGTGGACTTGGGGGGCACAGTAGTTTTTCATGAAATTAAATGTGTTTTGTTTTGCTTTGTTTGTTGATTTTCACATTCTGTTGCTGTATTGTATATTCCACTTTTTTGTGACAAAAAATTCTCTGTCCTTGTTGTAGCCATATTGAATCTTTGACTTTTCCACTTGTCATCATCTACTCAATTATGTCCATATTGTATGGTGAAGATCCTGTACAGGCCTTCCCTTCCAAACCAGGTCTCTGTGTATGTGTGTATGGGTTTGTGTGTATGCATGTGTGTGGTGTGTGGATGTGGTGTTGTGTTTGTGTGTGTGCACTCATTGATATGAGAAAAATATAAAAAAACTAAATCTGAAATCTAATTACAGTGGTCAGCTCGGATCATACCCATGTGTCTGTGTGCGCTGTTCACCAGGCTTAGTGCTTCTGTTTCTCTTAAGTCAGGGAACGAAGGACTGAAGAAACCGGGGGGGGGGAAATGTTTTTTTTTTTTTTGGGGGGGGAGACTGAAAATAACAGACTTCTTTTGTACTTAATATGAGAAAGTAATATGAAAAACATTTGGAGTTTAGACGAGATTGCTTTAAGAGAGGCTACAAACTCAGGTTTAGTGGAGGAGATGAAAGTTTCAGATTGCAGCAAATGTGTTCATTTCTAAATGCATCAGATAAGTTACAAGAAGGGATGAATCCTCATTGATGACAGTTGTGTGTATTTGGATTGATAAGCTGCTGTTTTCAGGACTCAAATGAGTTCTTGTTTCTTGACGGTGCTACAATCCTTTACTTAGAGACACTGGCTGCCAGCTTCATGAAAAAATATATTCATTCCTGGTATTTTCCTTTCCATCGAAAACTAAAAACTTTATCTTTGTTCATTACAGATCATCTTCCCGTAACGGTTTTGACTTAACCAGTTTTCATATTGCTTCAAAAGTTTTGGGTCAGAGAGAGCACAGAATTCATCTTTAGTAAACATTCAGTACTGTAAGATCATGAATACACCTTCATCAACACAAACAAATGGAACCAGCTGAAACCGTCTTGGCCAAACAGGAGCAAAGAGACATTCAGGTGAATGATGGCAGTCATATCTATTGTGTGTTAACTTTGGTTTTATGTTATCATTTAATGTGTCAGACATCAGACAATGTCAGTGGAATGGAGCCGGAATCAAAAGAGCCGCTCATGAGAAAGAACAGCAGTAGAAGTAAAGGGATGTGCACATCGAATCTATGACCAGTCTGTTGCCATAGCATTTCCTCTCAAAACGAATGGCAAAGGCAAAGGCAAATTTGTTTCACTATCATATCAGAACAGGGGTGATATGTCAAAGTGGTGGAGGAGAATGTCATCACAGAGAGTGTTTTATCTAGAGCATGGATTTGCTGGGTGACAAACTGATGGTACAGTATTGTTTGTTTGGTGTATGTATGAGCGTTTTGGGGGGGGGTTGAGGGTCTTGTCTCTACCAGGTGTGTGCCTTGTATGCTCAGCCTGTCCCTTGTTTATGCTTGGGACTGTTGTTGTGTTTCTGCATGTGTCCCCTCTGTTGGTTTCTGCACACCTCTTGCCTGCCTGCCTGCCTGCACTGCCTTGCCCGCCTGCCTTTGATTCAACATGAATCCTGCCTGCCTTTGAACACTGTGCATGCTGCCCCGATCATCACGGCTTCCCCCTTGTCCTTATGCATCCTTCTTCCCTGTCCCCCTTTGTGTCCCTGGGTTCTGGTCACTGTGCCCCTTGCTCTATCTACCGGCCTGGCGTTGCCAGGGGTCTATAGTGCCCCCAGTGTCTGGCAGCAAGTCGAGCCTTCTCGCGTCCCTGGCAGCCATGCCAAGGGGCTCTCTGCGAGGGCACGCCCATCATGGGGGACGCGGAGCACACCGAGGGGAAGTGTCCACGGGGAGCCCACCCCTTGCCCGCCATGAGCATCTATATGCAGGGCCGTGGACTGGCTGCTGGAGGTCAAGGCCATTCCTGTGAGTCTGGAGGCTGTGAGCTGTGGGGGGGATCAATCATATATGTATATAAGTAGAGAGAGAGTGGGGAGGGGCAATTTGCACTTGCACATAGATATGAAATCCTAGAATACAGTGAGATTGTTTTTTGCAGCTCTTCATTTTTCATATGCTTTTTTTAAGCCATTGAAAAAAAAAAAAACCTATGAATTCATAACAGTTTTTCTTTGGATGTGATGTGGTCAGAGGACGTCATCAAAGCTCCTTTCCTTCCTCTTGGTTTACTTGATTTCAGACATTTGGGTAAATTGCTGTCGAAGTGACCATTCTGCCCAAGTTCCTCACAGTGAAATAAATGTATGCGGCACTTACGATCTCATTGAAGTTGTCTGGAAAACGGAAGTCTGGCACCCCCTAGGGGGGGGGGGACATACTCAGGAGAAAGTGTGAATGTTACACAGATAGTGGGTGAGGGCCGTCTCAGGTTCTTGTTTTCCAGCCATGGTATGTTCTGCAGCACTAACATTAGATCTGCGATAGTTTCCCAATGATTTTTTTTTCCTGTTGCTCAGTTTCATTCTCTCTCAGTGGCCAGTGGCTGTTCCTCACCATGCCACACATTCTGACTGCTCCATGCATAGCCACATCCAGATCATTCACATTCGCCAGCTCCATCATTTGCAAGTCCACAGGAGCAGTCAGTATCAGGGTCTCATGTGGCAACCCACCAGAAGGAGACAACATGACATTGAGGACGCTGTACTGTTGGGGCTCCAGTCTTCCCATTGGTGCCCCTTGACTGTGTGGATCCAGTCTTCCCATGGTGCCACTTGACTGTGTGGCTCCAGTACGTCCCATTGATGCCCACTGACTGTGTGGTTCCAGCCGTCCCATGATGCCCACTAACTGTGTGGCTCCAGGCCTTCCATTGGTGCCCCCTTGACTGTGTGGCTCAGTCTTCCCAGTGGTGCCCCCTTGACTGTGTGGCTCCAGCCTTCCATTGATGCCCACTTGACTGTGTGGTTCCCAGTCTTCCCACTGGTTCCCACTTGACGTGTGGCTCCCCATTGGTGCCCATGGCACACTCAGCTCTGAGAAAAGTTACCTGCTGCTCCCTTGCACTGGTCCTTGTGCTATGGTTTTAAAACAAGACATTCCAAAGCGAATGGAACTCTTACTGCTTGACCATGTCACTTCATCTTTTATACCACCTGTTTTTTCCTCCCCACAGTTCACAGAGCAGGCCCTGGCCCATGAGCTGCTGACGTCCCCCAATGGAAAGACGCCTGCTACCACATCGCCATGGCCCGCCTGAAGCTGCAGAAGGAGGAGTATGAGGAGGCCGAGGAGAGTCTGAATGAGGCCCTGCAGGGTGGAGCACCAGGTCAGTGGGTCTTGTCTCTCTGCACTGTGTTGGGTGAGGTGAGTCATGTGCCTGTGTGCATGAGGTTGGCATGGTGCTGGACTTGATAGTGTGCCTGCATCTGTGATACTGACTGGGATGGTAGGGAGGGGATGTTGAGGTGCATGCTCATCCATGCATATCATTTCTGTTTTAGTTTATTTGGCAGTCATTGTTGAGTTCTGGTTAAGTTTTAGCACAGGCATTGCTCATACTATTATTGTTCTTATTATGATCATTATATCAATGCTATTTTCCTACATGTGTATATAGGATTGATTAACCTTTTGTCCTTGACTTTTGCTGTAGCTACTATCTTTTTTCCACAACTGATAACTGATGTTTAGTGTTTCCTTGTCAGTCTATAATTTCACAATTGATTGGATCAATGCCAATTTGTTACAACTTCGAAAGTTTGCATCTGACAGAGATTTTCTGTTCGAGCAAGCTGTCTTCATTGATGTTGTTGAAGTCCCAAGTTTTCTTTTCTTTTTTGTTTCAAAAATAATTTACTTCTGTGTGAAAGTTATGACAAATCATGTCTATAACTTTGTCATAACATGTATTTCCAAATGGTATTTCTTCACCATTTCCATGTGGCTCATCAACCAGTTGCGGCTTATCTGTTGTTCTCCAGAAACTTAAAAGAGAACATGCGCACATTCAGATTACACACCGGTTTATTTTATAGTCCCAGACGTATGTTAAGGACAGTGTAAAATAAAAGCTTTGCATTTGGTCACACACTGTTTCATAGAAAAGATTGGTAACAGATCTTAATTCAGGTCTCATATTCATGATTTCAGTATATATCAAGACAGCCTATGAGGAATATGAGTCGAGAAAATACCACTGAACCAAGTTCAAACCAAAGCCAAAATCATTTAAAAACAAGAACAGTGAACAAAAGTCCCACTGAATAAATGGGATGTCAGATGCTGGAAGAGTGTTTTTAAGTTTGTCCCGCCCTCACAGGTTTATACCTTTGCCATATATATATATATATATATATATATATATATATATATATATGTATATATAATGTTATGATCAAATTTCTAAATGACCAGTATTTACCAGGAGTTGATGTCTTTGCTTTATTGAGAGAACAAATGTTGCTGTACATTTTATATTCTTTATATTTCTGTAAAGTAGCAGTTTGTAGTATTTATGTCCATGCATTTTTGATCTTTCATCAGTCTGTTTATGTTCTTGAAGCTGATAAGAATGCTAAATATTGTTGGTTGAAGATGTGTGTCCTTGCCTAGTTTGGGTGTGGAACTGTTCTTATTGTTGAACAGTTACTGCTCCTTGTTTCATTAAAACTGTGCTTTTTTTTTACTGGACAAGATGGACTACAACCTGTCTACATAAGTTTCAAAATGGAGTGACTGATGGCAGAGAACAAAACAAAATTTAGAAAGAGAGGGGGTTAGTTACCGCCAAGAACATTGACAAACAAAGCACAGGACAAGACACGATGCATTTTGACCTCTTGGGTCTTCTTCAGGCAAAAAAAAAGAGATCACATTTAACATTTAGGACAGTACAAACAAGGAACGGAGAGAGATTGTCTGTTGTCTATGTGGTAGGAAGAATGGCCACCAGACAGAAACGACAGACCTCTTTAAAGCAAATTTTCAATTCCACGTATTGATTGTAGTGGTATGCTTCCTTGTCTGTCTTTGTATGCTTGTGAGCTACATATATACCAACTGTCACCATGCCAAAAGGTGATCAGGGTGATATTTCAAACAGTGCAAACTCAACCCAAACGGTGAGGTTT
>JADBJO010018346.1:20000-25000 GCA_016801955.1 Conus betulinus | reverse complement strand
CCTCTCATCTAGCTCTCTGACAGGAGATCTGGTGGTCCGTCCCTCTCGGAGCTGGGGGGATATTCTGAATGCCAGTCCAGCCGGGGGACATCAATATTCTGCGGCTCTGAGCCATCCCCCGCCACTTCTCCTCTCACCACTGTGCCGCCAAGGAAAGGGCTGTAAATCTACAGCATCAGCACTCCCTCAAAGAAAGGTCACCATGTCAGAAATGTCTATTTTCATCACGGAAATGTCAACCTGAGGCAGTGAAAACAAAGAAACAAAAAAGATCCGGATTTGTTCTGCCTCGCTACCACTGTAGATCTAGTCCAGGTTTTTTTTTTTTTTTTTTCAAGCAGACAGACAAACACGTGCATTGTTGTCGCTATTGCCCTTTGAGAAAGTTTCAATATCAGACATTGCACTCCATACTGGATTTTCCGGTGTAATAAAAAGTTTTAACTCCCCGAATGGTTTAACTCAAAGGGAGTTAAACTGTTTATATATAAATTTTAACTTCCCGGGAGTTAAACTAGAATGACTCCCACCCAGTGCCAAAATAACTCCACTCAGTAAAACTTCAAAATGTTCTCAAATATTTTTTGTACAAGTCTCAACAAATTCTTGAAAATGTTAAGCGGGGAGTCATTTTGTACATATATCACACTTAATTCCCATCCTGTAACAGAATGACCCCCCACGAGTGTTAGTCTGTACTATATTCAGATTAACTCCCGGGAGTTAATCCAGGTATGTAAAAGTTTAACTCCCTGCCCACTAAGGGGGTCAGTTTTTCACAGTTTAGAATAACTCCCCTGGGAGTTAATGTGTACACATTTTTTCTGATATGAAACGACTCCAGCGGAGTTACTTTGTAACAGAGGGGGAGTTAATCTGATCATGACTAAGATGACTCCCCATCCACCTATTCCCAGATGTCTTTCTGTAAGAGAATGGAGAAGGGGATTTACTGTTCATCATCATCATCATCATCATCATCATCATCATCGTCATCATCATCATCATCATCAACCACAGCAGCAGCAACAACAACAACAACAGCAACGGCAACGTCTTAGCCATCGTGGTCGTTGTCGGTGTCGTCGCAGTCATTATATATATATATATATAAAACTTTGATTAAAATGTAAATGCTAAAACCTACAGCGCTGTTTCTTGCTGGTGCAGTCGTTAGGGTATATAGGGTCATATAGATATCGTCAGGGTATATATATATATATATATATATATATATATATATATGTAACTCGTTGTGTGTCTGTGTGTCTGTCTGATGTTCATACAAAGCCACACTGTTCGGCCGGTCGCCACCAAATTTGGTATCAAGCATCCTTGGCACCCTGGAAAGGTCATGGGCTGGTCACCGACACGTGACGCATTGCGTCTTGACGCAGTTTGCGTCGACAGACGCAAAACTGGAAATCAGGACAGCCACGGCCGTGTTTCTAGACCGATTTCCTCTGTATCTGCTGGAAGCCTTTGGCTCTTACCCCTACAGCTTATGCAGTAGATTCGAAATCGTCATAGGCAAAGGTCAATGTCATAGGCAAAGGTCAATGTCAGAGGGACCGCGAAAGGTCAACAGAAAAAGTTGATAACTCGTGACTTTAGTATCCAATGTCAGTACAATATCACACAAACTTGCAAAACTATTAAGGTCCACAACACAATGTGCGTTTCAAAGTCCAAGCTTAAAGGTCAAGGTCACGAGTGCGACTTTTACCTTGGGAGAGAAGTAAATCTTCACTCGCCAACCACAGCTGCGTTTCTCAACCGATTTCCTCCAAATTTGCTGGGTGCCTTTGGCCTGTACCTCTACAGCTTATGCAGCAGATTCGCATTCTCCATAGCCAAAGTTCAAGGCCACGGGGACCCCGAAAGGTTGACAAAAAAGTGTCAATAACTCGCGTCTTTATTATCTGATGTCAATGAAATTTCACACAAATGTGCACAGCTATAAGGTCCACCCATGAGAACTGTGGCCGTGCAGAAGGAACACACACACACACACACACACACACACACACACACACACACACACACACACACACACACACACACACACACAAAACAGATAGATTTAGGGATTTCCCCACCTTCCCCCTCTCCCCTCCTTCCCCCTTGTCCCTCCTTCCTCCCCCCCATCCCCTCCCCATCCCCCCTTCCTCCCCTCCTTCCTCCCCCCACTCTGTGCCGTGTGAAGTGAAAGCATTGTAATTTTTGTGTCCCTGGTGGCTCACTTCGCTAAGGTCAATTTACTTACTATAGGCAGAAATCGATTTTTCAAACACTTAATTTTGCTGCTTTCTAGAAACAGTGCCAGCCAAACGTAAACAGCCCATGACACTCCCAGGTGCCAAAGATGCTTTGTGCCAAATTTGGTGTTGATCGGTTGAGAACTGAATTCAGTTGGAAGAGTGGAGCTCTCCGGTTTTTTGAATATTTGATTTTGATGCGCCTAGAAACAGTGCCGCCCAAGACTAAATTTTTGGTGTCGATCGGTTAAGAACTGTGGCTGTACATAACGAACACACACACACACGCACACACGCACGCACAGATTTCGAAAATATATAAGATGCATGGGTTGTAGCGAGGTGCGGGGAGAGGGTGGTGGGTGGTGAGTGGGAGTCATTCTAGTGGTATGTCAGATACCTCCTCTGGAGTCAAACTGGAACACAGAGGGAGTTAGTTTTTTTTTATGTTCTAGTTTAACCCCCGGGGAGTTAAAATCTACATATGAACAGTTTAACTCCCTGCGAGTTAAACCATTCGGGGAGTTAAAAAACGTTTCGGTTCATCAAGGAGGCGTCACTGCATACGGACTAGATCATATACGCTACACCACATCCGCTAAGTTTTGAGACCACCAGTGCGCATGATTTTAAGCTGATGGATAATCAATCAACAACTAAGATGAGAGAATTTAAGAAGAGGGTCTCGAGGCTACGACTTAGCAGATGTCTGACCTACGCATTAGCCAACGCGCTAGACAGACCTGAGTGCCTACCTAACATTAGCTGTGCTTTTTTTTTAATCATTGTATGTGTGTGTAGTGAATGTACACATGTGCGTGTATGGATGTGTGGGCACAGGCCAATGTCTGTGCGTGAGCGCATGTGTGTGTGTGTGTGTGTGTGTGTGTGTGTGTGTGTGTGTGAGTGTGTGTGTGTGTGAGTGTGTGTGTGTGTGTGTGTGTGTGTGTGTGTGTGTGTGTGTGTGTGTGTGTGTGTGTGTGTGTGTACGCGCGCGCGCACTTGTAAAAAACAAAGCCACAATAAATAAAATGCCACTTGTTCTATTTGTACATTAACAACAAACACGTTTATAGACTAGGGAATCTAATAAGCTCGACTGTGTGGCCTCTGGCATTGTTCCACCCCCTCACATCCAAACCCGCACTCACACACGACTTTATCACCATCATTATCATCATCATCATCATCATCATCATCATCATCATCATCATCAGAGAGCCGTACAGAAAATGGCCGATAGCACAAGCCATGATTAAGACGGAAAAAGCCGTTTCATGTACCAACTGGCATTTGCCTTGATCCCGTGTCGTCATTTGTATTGATCTCCCTGCAGCACCGCCTTGTTTCCCATCGTATTCCCATAACCCTGGAGAACCGTGATCTCGACGCTGTCACCTCAAAAAGTCTTCGGCAGCGTGTGTCAAAGGCAGAAGTGCCCGCTATTGTCGTATTGTTGATCATTTTTTCGCCTCTGGGTCATCTGATCGTGCATGGTCATAGAAGTGCTGAAAATGAGCCACCAAAGCTCTGAACACAAAGCACACACCGTAACGCATAGCTCTGTGAGAGATGGAAACTCTTAACAAATACCACATCATGTAGGCTATCCCCAGGGATGAAACCATTCCGCAGACAGCATGGTACACCTTCCTGTAAGACGTTAAAATTCTCCTCAAACAACAATGTTCCCATAACAACAGAAGTACATGCACTCAAAAAAAACAACAACACACAAAAACCCCCAAAACCCGCAACTTGAAGCATATCTTTATGAGAGTTTAAGACTCTCCACATAGTGACACAAACGTTCCACTCAATTCCTGTTGTTTATAGCGCAGCCGACGGCAAGGGGCCATATCAGGTCTCTCACCCCCGTCAAACCAATTCTCCCCCTGTATACAAATGGTTAAAAAACAACAGATTTTCCAAAATACATAAAAACTGCTAAAATATATTCCTCCATAAAGCCTTAGATGTGATAGAAAAACAGCACCTCTTTCAAAACCTAACAAATTACACACAGGGTAAACGTCTCTGAACAAAATTTGTCGTGAAATCTGCTGACTTCATGCAAGTCCTAAGATTTTCGGCCCGAGGGTTGACTGCCTGAACCCAGTATCTCATATACAAACATATGAGAGACTGGTTTTCTGGCAGGCAGCTCTTGCTGATAAGAACGTGTTTTGCTGCAAGCAGTACATCATCAGGAATGCACCACGAAGCTCCCTGATCTTTTAAAAAAGAACGTGGGGATGTTAAAGGAGCGGCCTTTGTGTCATTGGCACAAAACTGTTTTTTTTCTTAACGACCACATGCAATATGTAAGCAGGTCTGGACGGATTTTGAAAAAGTTTGTTATCCGTCTGCGCGTTCCAGTCCTCTCGCTATAGATCTTTGACATAATCTGAGCTTTGGCTTTCAGTTTGATGAAACATCAAAACACTCCTTAAACACCTTGATACTAGGCTATGTGATGCCGGAAGATACTTTAAAAGACACACGACGGAAAGGTCACTTGAAGGCAGAAAACACTCCACACCTATCATGACAAAGTGTCACATGAGGGTGTAAAACACTCCACAAACACCATGACACAATGCCACGTGAGGGTTGAAAACACTCCACAAACACCATGACACAATGTTGTGTGTGGGCGAAAACACTCCCCAAACATCATGTCACGATGCCACGTGAGAGTTTAAAACACTCCACAAACACCATGACATAATGCCATGTGAG